>JAVKLA010000088.1:39436169-39453225 GCA_034782735.1 Sagittarius serpentarius | reverse complement strand
CCACTACCCTCTGGATGCGACCATCCAACCAATTCCTCAGCCACCGAACTGTCCACCCATCAAATCCATACCTCTCCGATTTGGAGAGAAGGATGTTGTGGGGAACCGCGTCAAAGGCCTTACAGAAGTCCAGATAGATGACATCCGTAGCTTTTCCCTTGTCCACTGATGTAGTCACTCTGTCATAGGAGGCCACTAGGTTGGTCAGGCAGGACTTGCCCTTGGTGAAGCCATGCTGCCTGTCTAGAATCACCTCCGTCTTCCATCCAGGTTTACATCTCTTTGTATCACAGAATCATTGAATGGTTTGGGTTGGAAAGCACCTTTAAAGGTCACCTAGTCCAACCCCCCTGCAATGAGCAGAGACAACTAGATGAGATTGCTCAGCGCCCCATCCAACCTTGAATGTTTCATGTTTCTTTCTATGCTAGTTTGAGGAGTAAAAGGAGTTTTCAGATTGTTCAACATCTAGATCTTCCAATTTTGGTACTCATGGACCCATAAGAAATTAATTTATCACTTTCTCATGACAGGTTATCCTTACACTTTCCCAGAAGGTCCACAAATGGAAGAAAAAGCCAAATTATATTCCATGAGTCAACACTGCAGTCATTAATACAAAACAGTGAAATTCTAAAGGAAAATAGCAGGATGGTAAGACTCAAGGCCTTGAAGTCCAGATTTCCAAGCAGGACTTTGGAACACAAGAAAAGGAAAAATAGTATTATTCGTTCACTTGGTTTTGTTTCTAAGTACAATTAGTCTGTTGCATGGAGAAGAAAACTTCTGCAGATTGGGCAAATGTAAGCACTTCTCTGAGTATGTTCACACTGTTTATTCTTCAAATCTCACTGCTGGTTTT
The DNA here is from genome assembly GCA_034782735.1 of Sagittarius serpentarius. NCBI lineage: Eukaryota > Metazoa > Chordata > Aves > Accipitriformes > Sagittariidae > Sagittarius > Sagittarius serpentarius. The sequence goes on along the minus strand of JAVKLA010000088.1, from coordinate 39,452,363 downwards.
AGAAAGAAATCATCATGAAGAAATCACTGTTTTTCTCATCATCCCCTGATGTCTAACAGCAACATGACTGATTAAATGAGTAGCCAAAAGCATCACTATGGAATGCATTAAATGAGTAGCCAAAAGCATCACTATGGAATGCATGTAAACAGAAGGGAAGAAAAGATCAAGAGTACTTCACCAACACATTTAATAATTCACTTCTGTTTGTGGTTATCATAATGATTTCCCCATTTGTAAAGAACAGGGAAAAAGAAATAACATTTTGCTTAATGCCAAGCAGCTGCAACTGACAGTTTGATCTTCAACCAGTATATAAGACAGAAGCCAAGGAATCTGAAATTATATGTGCACTTAGCACCTGATTCAACAGTTAAAACACCAAAAAGATTCTCATTCATGGGTGGATATATTGCATATATAATAATTTTTACTGAATTCACCTATTTAATTTCTTGAAGAAGCAACTCACAAGGGATATGAAATTATTCCAGATAGAGCTTGTAATATCAAGTTACTGTTATAAAAAAGGAGCTTGCTTTTGCCCCTAGACATAAGTGAAACCCAAAAAGGAGTTTTCTGTCATCTTTGCTGGAACCAGCTGATCAAAGACAGTTGTACCTACCATGTCTTTGTAGTGGCCATGACTCCAGACAAGTATTTATATGCCAGAAGTCTGGCGAGCTTAGAATGGCACATCCCAGATGTGTGGCATTCAACCAGCGTCCAGAGAGCTAATGGCTATCATTACCATCTGCTTCTCCCACGCCTGCTGCTTTGTACAACAAACAGAAACCTAAGGTGAGTGTCCAGAAGCATCCATCCACAAGCAAAATTTAACATCTATATATAATAATAAATATACGCACCAAAAATAAAATTTCTGGTTTTCTGATTGGATTTTTTTTTTTTTTTTTTAACCAAAACGGTAGGAGAGAAATCCTATCAGGTTCTTTATTTTTAATATTTAACTGCAATGTCACAACTGTGATTGCTATCTTTCAGCTATTATGTTCATGGACAGTGGATTACCTGATCAGAATCCAACTGTTACTTCACCGTCCACTATTCATAACCCAGCTTTTACACCCTATTTTTTACTTCATTAAATTCCCTTTCTAGACATGGAACCGGTACAGCAATAGTTCAGCACCCAATATGCTGATTCGCTGGCAACAAAGCTTGATTCCCTATTCACATTAAGCAAGCAAACACAGCCTCCTTATTTTTCCAGTATTTAGATTAGGCTTTTATTGAAAGATACTAGTCTGTCCTAACTATGATGCTGTGCAAGTTGCAGTTTCCATAGATCCCTTGAGAACCCTCCACTCTGTTTTGTTTTTCTTTCTTTTTACCAGGGGTTCTTGGGAGCATTGCAGTACTTGAATATTTGAATGAATGGCCTAGTCACTATCCAGAAGCAGGTATCATTACTCTTGGCAAAGAAAATTTCATTAGAACTTGTCATGGGAATAAGGTGGCTGAATACTGATACCGATTTGTCACAATAAGGGTTGGAAACATCACTGGAGTGGCAATCTGTAATCCACTATGGTGACCAGAAAAGTGGTTGAGTTTCTTGTCATTTAGTTGTTTTTATATACTAAGTTTGATGGTGTAAAATGGGATCAGTCCCAAATACAAAAAATAAACAAAATTAATTGGATGCTTGTTGCAAGCAAAATTCCTCTGAAATAGCAAATGGGATATGGTATTCAGTGGTATATCGGTCTTCCTACAAAATAACATCACTCCATAAGACTGAGAAACTAAAACTGCATGCAGATCAACTTTATTATATAAAGATTATTTCTTCTTCTCAGCTGAAATTTCACAGTTGTGCTGTAATACTTAGAAATAACATACATAACAATATTCTGATGATAGTTGCTTTACGAGCAGTATTAATGGCTAATGATTTCTAAGACTTGCCAAATGAGAAAAATATTTTCTCATGTTGTTAATAATACAAAAATCCAAGAAATGTGCTGGAACTTTACTTGTAAGTTAAAGAACAACCATTTAAACAAACAATTAACTCAATGAATAAAGTTAAGAATTGTAAAGGTCAATGGCATACACACAAACATCTGCTCGTAAGTAGTCTGTCCTCAATGCCTGTAAATGTCACCCTAAAAATCACACGGTATAATTTAGAAGAACAAATCCAGGTAAAACCTAGCCTGCTAAGGGGAATCAGGTATGTCAGAGCACATAAGCTTCCAGGCTGGTGAAGCATGGCCAGATATAACATCTGGGTAATAGAAATTGCTGGTGGAACTTGATTTAATTACACTGGGTGTTTCTACTATTGTAATTGTTACATAAATACAGAGGCAGATCTTACACTGCCTAACCGATATACCCATTAACTTCATAGACACTTGGTAATCTCAGACTACAGCTTTGCTATTGTGCCATTCATCTAGCTGTGCTATATGTATTTTTATAGGATGGAGGTTCCTTTCATCTTCAGACAAGTCAAGACCATATTAGGAAAAATTTCATTCTTGTTCAAATCATTTGGTCATGTGTGAATCATAACTATTTTAATGCTAATTTATTCTAAAGTGTTTTTGTAATGCATATGTGACAAAATGTCAACTATCACGGAGACAAATCTGAACTTTTGCTTTGTGAAATGCTATTCTGTTACTGCCCTGAACCTCTGCAGTATCTTTTGTGATGGAGAAGTCCTGTATCTATTCAAGTATAAATTCCATTTATCTTCACTCTTGCCTTATTCTGTGTCAGGGAAAAGTTGTTCTAAGATGATAATGGACTAAATGGCATTAACTTTCCTTTTCTACACATTAACTATGGGAGTTACCTGCTTTGCGAATAATACAGAAATGACAACCAAGTGCCTTTTCTTTTCTTAAAGTAACATTTTAGACTTTTCTTGTCATGATTTAGCGAGTGTTATTTTCATTTTGAACCATATGTGAATCACCCCCTTTCAGGAAATACCATATTGGTTCCACACTGCTCATTAAATATAATGAGGTATCCCTTACACACAAACAACCAAATATGCTCTGACTGACTGCATCTGTCAAAGAGCACTGCAAATACAGGCTTAAGGAAAAAGACAACAGCTGACCTTATGCCTCTTCTTCACCAGGATACACTAACAACACATCACTTATCACCATTAAAAATACCCTTCACCCCATCTCCACTGTGCTTACACTGGTTACAAAGCAAACAAAAGCAGACTGCTTTTACAGCATGCCAGAAAAAATTCAAAATTATTAAAGATGTCCCAAAACCTTCAGCACCTTAAGTAAATGTAGTGTAAATAAGGAAAGCACTTGCTGATGCAATTGCCAAGGCATATAAGCCTTAAGAAGAGTATACTATCATAAAAATTTACTTTGAAACAGGTTTTTTTGGCTTTGTTTTCCTTTTTGCTTTTAATGAAAGCATCTCCCATTGGGTTAGATACCAAACTGATACTGAAATTAGTACTAGACACATAGTGGAGTTCTGAAGCAATTAAAAACTTTCACAAATCTGATCCTTTTGAGACTTAACCAAAGCCACATGGAAAATTCATTGCACAGCATGGACACAAAGCCTTAACTTCTTACTCTTAATATTCCTACTGAGTCCACTGAGTGGACTCCTTTATTCACTTATATTGGAGGAACTCAAAAGTGAGAGCTTCCCTTTAACCCCCAGCAAGCTTCACACATGTTGAAAACATCCTGATTTCCAGAGTAAGAAGGAGAAAGAACACATGGAACACATATCTCAATTCTAGGGCATGACAGATGAATCAAAGATGAACCCTTTTGGCGTGGCAGTAACCTATATAAAGCCACAAAACCTGTGGATCAGTAGCAGACAACTGACATCTCCAAACATGGAATAACACAAGCAGCCATGAACAAGCTGTTCCATGTTTCACTTCTGGGATATAAGGACAATTTCTAACAAAGAAAATGTATTTCTTACGTAAAATAAATATTATTCATAGCAGAAGTTGTCCTACCTTGGAAAAACAGCTTCCTGTGTCTTGCTGCAGGGCAGCCAGCTATAAGTATATGGAAAAAAACTGACACATTTTATTCCCACGTTCTGGACTGCTCAAGGGCTATGGAATTCATCGCATTATAACAGTGCTGCACAAAAGCAATTTCATTATACCCTAAAGCAATAATACTGTATGTTAGTCATGTACACTGTATACCGTTTAATGGATCTAGTGGTTGCCGTCCCAGTCCCATGTGTGAACGGATGCATAAAATGCACTTCTTCCTACCTCCTACAAGGCTCCAAGATGCAATTACAGTGAAAACCTTCTCAGTCCAGCTCCTCAACAATTTTTTTAAAGCTCTGTTGTCACATATTCCTTGTTATCCCTCAATTTCTTAATCATCTTCATTCCCTCAACAAAACAAGCCCTCATCTAATTCCAAACAATGATTATTTACCTTGCTATTCTTTTCTAAATTCTGCACAATTCCTTCTATTCTTCCTGTGCACCTCCTGCATTCCCAAATAATACCTCACTTGCTCTTGTTCCCGGTCTCTCTAATTCTGCAAGTCTTGTTTTCCTTTGTAAAACATTCATTCCTTAACATTTATTTTGAATTTGTTTCTCTTGAACACTGATGATACAACTCAGCCCAAACTGAAGTAATCTCAGATTAGCATTTTTGTTTCCAGAAACACCTATTTCTTTTATATTCTTATACTTTGATTTTTTAGGCAACATCTGTCTTGGCATTACCACTCCAAAGCTTCCCTATTTCACCCATCTTTATCAGATAACCAGTTCCATCCCCCCACTGAAAGCACAGCCAGTGTCAAAATTTCCGAAATCCTGGTAGATTTGGGAACACTTCTGGCATGGGTCCTTCAGCTCATTCAAGACAAGAGAAGAAACAGCAATCCTCACAATGCCATATTTTAACCCCAACTTTCTTATTAGAAGCTAACATGACATGCATGAAGTACTGCAGCAATTAGATTTGTATATGCCACAGATCTGTCTAGAGCTGGTGAAATTCTACCATAACACATCCAGGATCCTGTTCTCCCCTCCCCTGCCATTTTCCCAATGCACAGCCACCCAAGCCAATTCAATGAATGTATAAATTCTGTCAAATCACAACAGTGGCATTTGAAACTCACTGTGCATGGTGTAAGCAGCAATTCAAGAAGAAGGACAGCAAAAAGAGAAGCCCCTTGTTAAGCTACCAGGAGACCCATGGGTTCCAAAGCTTCCAGGTCAGTGTTTCTCACTTTCAATAAAAACAGGTCTTTATGTAAAATGAGAATTAATTCATGTCATGTTGGACAGATACACACATTAAATATTATCTCTTCTTTCTCTCACAATATATCACTAATCTTGACTGTCCAGAAAAACATCTTATTTTCCCATGCCATAAAATTCGCAGAGGCCGGGGGGGATGTAGAATTCAGTCTTTGGCCCGAGATTTCACAAAACCCAGGAAAAAAAAAAAAAAAATAATTCACAACGCACACACTCACTGTATGTCCTACAACCCTACCCTGCACATTTTGGCAACCTGAACTGGGCATGTGTAGTCAGTTGGGCACACCCAGATGAATCATACTCTTTGCACAGCACAGATTACATATAAGAGACCTAGTCGTGGGTATTGCAAAAAAAAAATAAAAAAAAAAAATTGCCAGTTACCTCATGCTGAAAAACAAGACCCCTTTTATTAAGAGTCTAAGAAGTCTGTTTCTTGTTGCAGTAATCAAGGACAGTTTAACTGGGAGGAAGTTTCAATACTTTTCTTTCTATTAGTACTAGTCCACCCTTGCATGTAACGTAATGTTGCAGTCATCTGCCTGCACTACTTCTTTCCTCCTTTCCATTAGATCAGAGCTGTTTTGACTCCTAGCAAAAACAATACGTTACATAGGACTGCAAAGTAGGAATGCATGATGTTTAGATCATAGAACTGCACAACAAAAACATCTGCATATATTCTATTTGACTTGACTATGCATGCCTGGTGCTCTACAGAGCTGGCATTCTTGTGCTCTCCTATACAGGAGCTGCCAGACTGACAAATGAAGTAGTAGTCTGTGATGAAGACAAAATGCCCACTTAGATCCAGGCTACAGCAAAACTCCTCATTCACCAGGCTAGATTTGAAATTTGGTCGAAAGAGCTGAAATGTTGGTGCATTAATCCACTTCACCACTTGGTCCAGCTACTCAGAACAAATTAATTAACAGGCATTAACTGAGTCCAAAGAGCTGAAATCATAGTGTACTAATCCACTCCACAACTTGAGCTGTCCTTTTACTCTTCAATACAAACAAATTAACAGACAGTAACTGCCTGATACCACAAGCTTAATTCTGTTCTGTGATACAAATAAAAAGACAGTGTTGTAGTGTTTTGTGGACCTGAGTGGTACTGGACTTTGTACTGGACTTTGACTGCATTTGTCAAAGATGAAAATACAAGACTTGAACATGCCCTGTGTCATTTGTTCCCACCATAGTGACCCAATTAAATTCACAGGACAATGGCTCCCTAGTTCTAAACTTTTCATTAGTCTGGACAGTCTCTAAGACCCACCTAGTATTACTAAAGAGAGTATGCAGATGAAGTTCTAAGATGAGAGGTATCAAAAAATTCACATGCAATCAACTTTAAGTGTATGACTACCAAGACACTTAAAAAAAAAAAGTATCACTCAAATTTTACTTCTAAACCTAACACCTATAGAACTGTAAAAGATGCTAGTTAGAAACAGCAACATTGTTTTGTTTTTGCCATATCCATTTGGGGGTGGGAAATCAAAGCTCAGCTTTTTTTGCAGAACATTTCCAAAAGAAAAGTGAAACATGCAAGATGGAGAGCTAGACAAAGGCTTGGAGATCTCAGTGGATTCTCACATTTCTCCTTAATCACATGCTGGCAACTAAGTCTAATTCAGGAAATTCAAAGAGTGTACCTGTCAGGGATCAGAAGTAAATTAATTGCTATACTGGAACAGATCAATGATTCATGAGCTGTAACATCAAGCTGCTAACAATATTAATTGCCACATACTTCAGGAAAATGAGCCTAAAATGGCAGGAGTTATAGTTTACAATGGTTTGAAGGTTTTTTTCCTGGATTATAACTGCTGAAACTAAAGTTGAGTACAGCTTTACAACACATGAAATGTGACATTGATAGTACAATACTGTATACCATTAAAATTCGTATGTTTGATCTGAGCATTTTGCCCTAACAACCTGCAGCCCAAAGTAGCATAGAAATATTAATATTGCCTACTTCACACCTGTTGACTTTTAACTGAATGTCTCCATGGGATGAGAACAGTCACCACCTACACAAACACCAAGTAAACAGGTTTTATTCAAGTTTCCTGGCCAAGAGAAGATCCAACCTTACTCCCAGCCTGACTCCACTGCTACTCCTACTGCCTTGGTTTTGTTACACTGGCCATGGGCTACATACTGTGGGTTTCTGGTCAGTGGGAAGCAGCATCCAAGATTGTTAAAAAGAAATAATACGCTCAAAACTATCAGAGGAGAGTTGGAGCACTCCATAGCTCCTTATTGACTACAGGGGAGTGACTGAATAGGGACAGATAGTCCAGTGGTCAAAGCATTCACAGGGGACAGAGAAGATACAGATGCAGCACTGTTCTAATAATTGCCTCCAGAGACTTTCAAGTGAAGCACATTATCATAGCACTTACACCCCACAGATCTAAAAACTGTACGCGGGTCTCTTGATTTCTAATCCAGTGTCTTTCTGAGAAAGAAGCAATGCATTCAAACGCATTCAAAAACCTAAGCTCCAACCAAACCAGAATATTATCCACCCCTTAGTTTCCACTTTACTTTTTGTTCATATTTCATATTTGTTCAGTTCTGTCAGATAAGTTTTATTTTTATCTACATGCATATAGGTCTTTCTCCCAAACTCACTGAAGTCATTAAAGTCAGACCTGTAGTGTCTGCTGCCTTAACTGACACACTGGAATTTAAACAGGAGAATTCTAGAATTAAAAACCTGAGTTCTCACAGCTTGAGCTATATCAGCAAAATCTCTCTTTTCCTCATAATTATCCATCATGCAGCTGGCCTCAGAAGAATCTCGACTGGACTGTATTTAAATGCATTATGAATTCCTAAGATGAATTCTTCAGTTGTCGTCGCACATGCCAAGTACAAGTGTTCTGCTTCAAAATGTGACCAAAGACCCATTGCACATATCAGATTATTCACAGCATGTTGCTTCTACGAAGTGCAGAATTTCCAAGGACTGTAAGAAAAATAATTCTACTCTGCATTATTGAACTTACTTTGTACCATTCTCTACATCTGAATGTAGCACTGCAACAAAATCAAACTATCAGCTTAGTGCTCAAGGTTCTGGTCGCTATTGCCTGACCATGCCAAAGCAGAATGAAGAACCGTATCAGTTTCTTCACTTAAAATAGCTTTATTTTGCTGAACTTATCTCATGGAGACAGGTTAATAAATTGCAGCATTCATAATTTGATACATTTTTGGCTCTGTTTCAGTTTACAAACTGTCCATTAACAGACCTTGAAATCTGTGAACAAATACATTATCTACCATTAATAAGCAAGTTTCTCAGATGAGTAATTTTTGATCTTCAGATTGCTCAGGCAGTTGCTTAGAAACATTTGTCTGTATTAGTTACACAAGTCACGTGGTATTATTTTTCTTTTCAGATTGGATGGCTTCTGTGAATAAGCAACAGAGCATGAAATGCAAATTTCACGATAGAAAATTCAAACCTTGCTTTTGGCAAGGATTTGATTTATTACATTTACAGCACAAGATGAAAACAAAAAGGTTATCTCTGCGATCTGAATGACTTGACAGGGTAAGTAATGCCTGTGCCACTTGGAGAACCAGTGGCATAAATTGCAAAAACAAAGAAACAAAAAACATTTAAAAAGGAATTGTATGGAATCAATGGAGAGTGTGGCCCAGGGAGCTTATTTGGCTGAAAAGATCATTCACAGAAACACGGAGATGATAAATAGGATGGAAGTTTGGGATAGTCTTGCTACGGAATGAAATAGAACCTCTGCAATAGTTTATTTTACTAGTTATCTAGATAGAAATTATGGGTTTCTTTCCTACTGGTACTTTCCACGAATTAGTACTTTTCCTAGATTAAAGCATAGGTAGTTAGGTCAGAAAAAAAAATCATGGAGAATCAAGTAAATTATTATTTGCCTTTTTCAAAGTTTTGTGCAAGCAAAGAAAGAGAAGCAAGTAGTCTTGTTCATATTGATAGTAACAGCCATGTCTCAATTCAATAAGGTTGAAAAAGTATTCACTAATATTTCATTGTAGATTATATAGAAATACAGTAGAATCTTTTCTTCTGCTGATGCTATTGGTATGAGAAACATTTAAAATCACACCTTTTTGCTTCTTTTAACTTTGTAGAAAAACCACTTGTATTTGCCTGAGTGTTTCTGAACTGACAGTAGTGATATTTCTTCTCTATTGGAGCTATAATTTATAGCAGCAAAATCATTGGTTCAAAACTAAATATAGAATTTTGCTAGCAGAGGCTACTTTTCAGTTGAAGAGAACCAAATATGGTAAAACTATGTTACTGAGCACACTCTCAGACTGTGATCCAGACTACTTCTGCAAACTATAAAACCTACATTCAAAATATAGCCAAAGTCACAAAGACCAAACCAAACCAGCTCTGAAGGAGGAAACACTGTTAAAACAATGGAGAGAAACTTAGAAAAGAACAGTATTTTTTTTTTCCCCAGTAAATATTTAAACCCAGGCTGCAAGGACTAATGAACAATAAAACCATTTGCAAAGACAAAAATATATCTGAGTTTTTGCTGAACTGGAACGCCACATTGGAACATAAAGGTATTGGGTCTGATTTTTAGTGACACTTGTGACAGCCAGAGATACATCCCATCTCTCTACTAATTAGGCAAAGTCTCTGACTAACTTTCCTGGTACTCCCTTTCCAAGCCAGCAGCTCTGCTAGAAACTAGTGTCAGTGGGTCCCAAACGACAGCAAGGGTGCCTAGCAGCTGAAGCCTGGCTTCAGTGCAAAATATTTGTGTCACCTATGATTTAAAACAGGCTTAGTTTTGGGTAGACTATGACTAATCCATGATTAAGATCAACTCCTTCCGCTAGCAGAAACAGCATTGAGCGAATACGAAATACATATGCACAGTCCTTGCTTACTGTTTAATGGCCTATCTCATAAATCCTAGTAAAGGCACTCCACAAAACCAGCCAGAAGTAGTGTCAAATGCCAAAGTGTTATTAATGAAGTATTAAAACACTGAATATGAATTTTATTAGAAAACAAAGGTACAAATTTTGATTTTTTTTTAGCCAGAAAAAGTCTTCAATAAACCCAAGTTTCTCCACTGCATACTTTCAATTTTTGTATAAAATCCTACACATTTCTTTAAATACTAAGTAATCACTTTTTTTTTTATCCCTCCTTTCTCTATCATGCATCTCAGATCATGCTCATCCATTTTCAATAGTACATTACTCCCTTCATAGCTGCATACAGAAGCTTGGTTTAAGGAATATGAGCTTATAAATTGCCATCCTTTGCCTGTCTTTTAAATAAGGCAGAGAAAAAAAAAAAACCAACATCCTGAGCTAAGATTAAAAGCTGCATTCACATTAAAGAATGGTGTCTTTTTACCATTGAAACTGAAGCTGTAGATTATTCTGTGCTGATAAAGTACTACAGTGGGCAAAGAACTTTCTTGTAATGAACACTGCTGTAAAACAATTTATCTACAAGAAAGGAAACAAGTTTGCATAATCCATTTATGGTTGATTCAGCTTTAAAGGAATTTGTTATATAAATATATCTCACCCTGGGGAATTGTTTTGCCAAAATAACTAATGAAAGTGTTTGAGTAACTTAACACTGATAATTAATAGGATTTTTCAGTGTCATAATGGACAATATCTTCCCATGTACATTAACCATATCATCAGTGAAGAGACAAAAACTTATAGACCCCAAGACCCAAATATATCAGAAAGTGAAAAATGAATTAACTTGCAAAAATGCTAAGTAGGTGACATGTTTTAACTGATCATCAAAAGGTGTTTTATACTACTTTTTAAAAAAACATTCCATAGCTCAGTAATTATCACTTTAAAAATCTTAATTAATAGTTCATCAGTTGTTCAACTGAGATTTCTAATATTCTGCTACCATACTGGAATGTTTGACTAAACATAATCAAGTACCATTATGTTGTTATACACTTAGCTAGCAAATCACAAGTTCTGTTTTAAGTTTAGGTGTCAATATTAAATCATCAAGAAGGATTACCACAGGTAACTCTCACAATCTCATCAATAATGCCTTGCCAACTACAATTCTGGAGAGGCTTAAAATTTACAGTGAATCTTACCTGCTTTTGTGGTCACATAATTATTTTTATTATGCTTTGTGGCAACATTGGCTGCCAAAGAAGGTTGTCCTAAAATCCCAGTGTGACAAAAATCAATTTTCAGATGCAAATGAGGATGCCATAGGTGACATTTTTCATACCCAATAAATTGCCTGTCTGTGGCTTTGAACTAATGGACACATAAACAAGAGAGACTGGTGCCAAGATATTGCATTATAATCTCAGCAAAATTTTATGAGAGTCACGTTACAGGCTGCAAAGAGAAACGAAAACAGACGGAGGGGACATGAACAATTTGAGGAAAACTGTAAGAATACATATAGCTTGGTTGTTTTGTTTTGTTTTTTTTTTTACATTCTTCTCCATTATTTTTTTCTGAGCTGCTATCTCCCATCTACTCCCCCCCCCTTTTTTTTTTATTTCAGTGCTCTTCATGATCCCTTCTGTCTGCCACAACTTCTACCTCATCATTATTCTCCACCTCTCCTCTTCTCTGTCCCTTACCTGTTTTCCCAGTTTCTCTCCTAGAAAATTTGTACAAATGGGATCCCTTCACATTAATATTTTTTAATTCTGGCAACATTGTTTCCATTTATTTCCACCTCCCTTGAGGTGACAAGGCATTCCCTGGCAGGGAAATTATTCAAAGCCACCCCTCTGTGGCTGACTCTGCAAAAACAGTGTAAAGAGCCGCTAAAGAAGACCTCAAAACTTTGGCATGTACTTCCAAAGCAAGATGTTCAGAGGACAGCATGAAAACACAGTTTATCAATGGTATTAAGAATCTTTACAGCAGTTAAGTACAGTGAAGAGCTCAGATTAAAGCTGCTGATCTGAACATCTGGGTAACGAAGCAGAACCAGTAGGCAAGCATCTCAGTGCCATCTCACTAGCATCTCAGCGAGCCACGTCCCTCCTCAGGCACTGGGTCTGCAATTTCAGACTATTTTGTTTATGATACAGGTACAGGGATTACAACCAGATCACTCTCAGACAGGTCTTCCCCTGCTTTCTTTTTCTCTGAATCACAAGCACTTCAATTTTTTTATTTAATAATGAAGGGATATAGGTTTATTCTGTGTTATTAAATCTGTGTACTTATACCACAACTACATTTAAACTTTCCAAGAAAATACAAGAAATACGCTGGAACTAGCATTACCTTTAAGAACAACAAAGACTAAGTGATCCCACTGCTCATGTCAGATACGGCTACACTTCAAAACCATGAGGAAGTCTGCATTTGCACAAAACAAATAGCAGGGGTTTTATAGGCTTGCCTGAAGCTTATCTTGAATAATCTCAAACTTCTTGAGCCTGCAAATTTAGGTTAGAAGTCCTGAGAGTTATTTATCTTGCAATACAAATAGAAACATGATAAAACCAGTATTTTTACGCTATGTTGATAGTATTGTTTCCAACTATAGCTGAAATGAAAGATATGATTACATAATAGCTTTTCAAACCCCTTCAGAATATTTAAGTAAAGTTTAAATCTTCAGCTTTTGAAACTTTAATCTTGAAATAAAGATCAATCTTTCTGTTATTTCACCTTTTTCTCACTTTAGGAAAATATGAACAGTACTAAAATGACAAAGAAATGAATCCTGCATCAGACTTATCCCCATGCATATCCAGTTGCAAGACTGGGATAATAATCTGGGGAAAAAATTTAAAACACACCGTTTTCAACCTCTCATCCGGGCATCCTCTATAAATAATATAATTGCTGCTGGCGCTCCTTAGTTGTGTTTTGAGTTCTGTTTGGTTTGGGGTAGGAGGGAGAAAAAGGTATTTTCTTCTGCTGCACAGCTAGCTCCCCCCTCCTGAAAAATCAGAGCTCCCTCTAAAGTCAATAAATCTTGACTTTGCCTGTCAGCATCATCAGCATGACAGGGAAGCAGAACAGACTGCTAATACTGTGCAGGCATAACTTTGAAAATATAGTTTTAAACTTTTGTTTATGCCACTTGTTTGGCTGGCCAAATACCATTAGCCTATTCCTCAGAGGCAACGGTTTATTTCCATTGCCAGAGCAACGGCTGGCAAGGCGTGCACATGGAATTCAGGGCAGCATGCCACAATCATCTCCACCCTGTTCTTCTGAAAAGAGAAATTATGATGGAAAGTATGAAACGTACTGTTCCCTGCCTTTTAAGGTCACCACAGAAATTCACTTTGCAAGCTAGCTAATATATACAGCTTCTCTTTATTCCGTCACTCCATTTCTGCAGGGTCTTGTAACCCGTGCAAACATTTGGAAAGCAAGACTTTAATTCCAAAAGTCCACAAGTGAATTTGGTGGCCAAATTCCCTGATCAGATTAACTGTCTCTATCACTGCTGCTAATGCAGAAAGGGCCTAGTAGAAAATTCCCAGGTGGCAGAAAATTACCTTCTAGTAAATCTACACCACAGAAGAGTACCATGGTCTGTTCATCCTCTGCAAGCACAGCAAGTACTTCAGGATTGCACACACTATAGATTGGCATCAGTTAATGTAGAGCTCAATTCTACCCTGTTTTGCAGTTCTTCCTTTCTGGAAGCAGCTTCAAGTTGTATGGACAAAAAAAACCTACCCGTAAGACTAAGAAATAGACCCTAGGATTTTCTGCTTTTTCTGATGCTGAACCAGATTTGGCCAGATCATAACTCCCAGCAGCAGAAGATACCAGCCGAAAGATAAATTGCATCAGATTTACCAGTTTATCTGTGTTAAACAACAGCAAAACAGAAATTGGAATATATATTAAAAAAAACATCTAAAACACAAAGGAAAAACTTCCTAGATACCAGATATATTCATTGACAGTATATCAGGGGCAAAAGATTTACAAACAAGTTTAGTGAAAATTCTGCTGAGAAGTAATTCTACAGTCCTGATCTCTGCTACTACAGTCTAAAGCTATTAATTTATACAAGAAGTTAATTTAAAAATAGAATATATAATGCAGCATAGTTTTATGAACCCTTACTAAATGTAGAGCCCTAGGGCTCAGTGTACTTTCATTTTAAGTAATTATATTCCACATGTAAATATTAAAGACTTAAATATACTGGGATAAATGAATTTAGACTTGCTAAAAGTTTTCTATAAATAGCCTCCTATTATGTCACTTCTCCAGACAGTCTGCATTGTTGACAGTCATTACAAGAACAGAGCATTCCAGTTTCCCTGTAGTGAACATGAAACAGTCACCTAAGGAAAACCTTTTCTAATTAGAAAAAGGCAGGTACTAAACCTATCCCTTGGCTTATCTATGTATTTGTAGCTGGAGTTCATTAACTTGTCAGCACTGATTCTTTCTGAATAGGAAAGTGAAATGAAAAAATGACGTGCAAATCAGTATCAACTATTAAGTCATGATCTCATTTAGCACAGTGTCAGTTATTAAATATTGAGAATTAAAAAGAAACTTTCTGGTGGAAAAACATGCTTAGTATGCCTTTTTTAAATAAGAGAATTACTACAGTGAATTAAGCCAGTTGTCGTCCCATGATAAAAGTTACAGCATGTTAAAAGTTAAAGAAAATCTTCTAAACTCTATTTTTATTTTCAAGTATTTTTAAAAGTGACATTAAGCTTAATAAATGGGAGAAGCATTTAATATATAATTCATGCTCGTTAGTTGGCACAAAAGCTGTGTAGCACATCCATATATATCTAGAGAGACAGACATCTGCTAAAAGGGCTTCCACATAACTTGGCATTACACAAGTCCACAGGCGTAATTTTGGAAAATACATTTCACACATGTAAATCACACTATTATCAGAAGGGACTACAAATTAGTCTTCATGGACATGTGAAATGATAATAATGGGGTGTCAAAGGCCAGAGGAAATTTGCTGGAGACAAGCATAAGGTAAAGGCAAAGATCTGTTTGTATATCGTGATATACGCTGAATTGCTTATTACCTTTCTAGAGAGAAACAAAATCAGCAAGCTCTACCTGCTAAACTGCAGGCCACATCAAGACCTCCAAGATGGCAGTGCATGTGCCCCCTGAAGCTGAACTCGGATGTAACCCACCAAGTAGATGGCTTGGAACAGAGTTAAAACAAACAATCAAGTGTAACAGCCTTAATTTCAAAATTGCTAGGTCTCCACCAGCAAAAGGTGAAAGGTCCATATTACCCTGTATCTGAGTACCTTACCTTTAATATACTTACTGAGCATCTCCATTTTATACACAGAAATCTCAGACAGAGAGCTATAAAAGTGAAGATTGTCAGTATTATAACATTTTTTCCTTTTGTCCAACCTCTGTTTTATCTGGAAGCTCTTTGGGCTGATGCTATCTTTTACTACATGTATGAACAAAGTCTCAAAAGCCACAATATTTGTCAGTGCTTCTATACTACTACACTGAAATGAAGGAGAAATAACGGAAACGCAGAATGTTTTTGCTCTCCCCCTTGATTCTCCTAAACACATACCCTTACACAGGAACCCACAGTCTTATCTTCTTATTGTCTAGAGTCAAGATTAATTTCACCTTATTTTCTCATTTTATAGTTTTGAAGACCAAGTCTTAATCAAGTCACTTATCTAATTCACAATTGTTCTGAAACACATTGTCCTGGTTTCGGCTGGGACAGAGTTAATCGTCTTCCCAGTAGCTGGTACAGGGCTGTGTTTTCAGTGCGATATGAGAAGAATGTTGATAACACCCTGATGTTTTCGGATGTTGCTCAGTTGTGTTTAGACTCAGTCAAGGACTTTTCAGCTTCTCATGCCCAGCCAGCAAGAAGGCTGGAGGGGC
>JAVKLA010000088.1:39420607-39436069 GCA_034782735.1 Sagittarius serpentarius | reverse complement strand
GGCGGGTGGTGAGCAATTGCACTGTGCATCACTTGTCTTGTGTATTCCAATCCTTTTATTATTATTGTCATTTTCTTTCTGTTATTAGTGTCATTGTTAGTTTCTTCCTTTCTGTCCTATTAAACTGCTCTTATCTCAACCCACGAGCTTTACTTTTTTTTTTCCCCCGATTCTCTCCCCCATCCCATTTTGGGGGGGGGGGAGTGAGTGAGCGGCTGCGTGGTGCTGAGTTGCTGGCTGGGGTTAAACCACGACACACATTTTCAATTAATAAAAAGATCCTAAATACAGCCTAATGCACTGAGTGCCAACTAAAAGAAAAGACACTATAATTACCAGCAGTGACAAGGAATTGGGAAAGCCATTAAACAAAACAAAAATTTTTCCCCCCAACCCTCTGTCTCATATTTTTGTACTACTAGAAGATACAGTAATTATGTCCCTCAAGTAAATTACCTACTTTTCTGTTTAGTAGACAAATATTAAAGGAACTCTTTCCCTTTTATACTTCTAACATATTTCCCATATTTTTCCTCTGATTGAATTAAATATGACATGTTAAAGCAAGAAACATTTCCATTTGGGATACCGATGATTGAACTTTTCTGGCAAATGTTAAATTTATTAAACATCATAGGACTGAACAGAATCTGCCTTATGGTATTTACAAATTTGAGATATAATTTTAAAGTAATTATAGTCAATACACAAAATCTGGGATTAAAAGCCACTGAATAAGTGTGAAACTTCTGAGATGCTCTAAAGAGCTACTTCATCAAAAAAGCATTAATTTTGCAGCGATTCAGCTGAAGGCACAAACGACATTAAAAATAACTGAAGATTTTTTTTTTCCCTTTTCACAGACAAAATATAACTGGCATACTGTGACTGCCCACTAACATTACGCACAATTAATATTATATATATCAACTTGATGCTAACAGTATCCAGTAGAAAGGACTATACCATATGATTGTCCCACTAATACATTCAGTTTTCCTGGCAATTAAACAACATGGAAGCACTAACAATTAACATCAAGGTCACCCTCAAATAAATTTTTATTTGGACACTCCTCACAGCAGATTTACGAGTAGATTCAAAGCTCATTAAAGTTGGTGGAACGACTCCTGTTGACTTAATGGAGATTGCATTTGGTATACTGCTTTCTGTGTTTTCCTATGACAGATTAATTACACGGTTTTGTGAATAATCATGCCTAAAACCCTGTAACTTAAAGCTTCAAGCCTTACCTCACACATACATGTAACCGTCAGCAATGAATTTGAGTGTTAGAGATGTGAGCCAAATTCAGAGCCAAATCTTCCCCAACTTTGACTTTTAATCTTTAAACTGAACTTTTAACAACCCCTCCCCTTACCTCCACCTTAATTCCTGATTTGAGGTTCAATATGAAGCATGATAGACTTTTCTGGCTTTAATGACCACATCAGCTTCAAAAGGATGGTTGTTGGGAGTGGGGGGAAGCGAGAAAACCACACAAGGACAACACAATACAGCGGCACAAAGAAAATAAAGTTGTCTGCAGATAAAGTCAGAAAGTTACTTAACCTGCCCTGCACAGCTAACGTAAGTGATAAGGACACACAGTTTGTACTATCCATAGTTCTTTTGACATAGATGGGAGAAACCTTCCCCCTTCACAAATTTGCATGGCAATAGAATTACTAAAAAGGACAGGAAACGGGTACAACTTTGCATCATATAAACTTGATCGCACAAAAGAGTTGACAAGTTTTCCCTTGACCTGCTACTGAAACAATTCACCTCTGTTGAAAACCAAAAGAGGGGCAAACAAATAAAAATTGCTTGGTATCAAACTGCAGGCATTATTGAAACACAGTGGACAGAACAACCAGTTGTATCAATTTTAAGATTATGATTTTAATCAAGTAGCAGGAATACAACTGTTGAAAAATTGTCACATACTGTTCCTCTTTTTTATTACAAAACCCAACCTACACATAATTCCTATATTTTCTCAACACAAAACTAAATTGTGTACATTGAAAAGAACACATTTTAATGTCTCTCTTGCAAGATATCCCACACAAATATATTAGTATTGTTTCTACAGACGTTACTGGAAATTAAATACTTCTGAACAGTTCCAATGAACCTCTCAGTATGGAGGTTCAGGTTTTGATATAACTAATGACAGTAAATGAATGAGTCTATAAATGATAAGGTGACTGTTGACTGAACCAGTACCAAAACAAATAATGAAATCCCCATTTCCCAAATCAGGAATTCAGTCTAAGTGTTTTTATTTCTAGCAGGCAATTCTGCTGCAAAGAGCTGGTAGGATTAATGCATGCCAAATCAAATACAGAATACTAGTGTAATAATCATCTTAATCTAAGGCATGAGTTTATAGTTTGCAGCAAGAACAACAATAAGAACAGAAGATCTAGTCTGAATATTTTTGTTGCCAGATGCTGCCACACTGGAGCACAATGACTGAGTACATCTGGTCCCACCAGGGGTTTTGTCTACCAGCGTATTCTTTCAGCAGTCATGAATTTCCTATCAAACAGAAGTGGCTGACTTTTTATTTCATCTTCAGGGAAAAGAAAAAAAGTCACAGGTATGAGATTATTCTTCCTGTGCAGAGAAGAAACTGCAAAGTGTAGTATTTGTCAGCCAATCAGGAATTTTGAATTTACTGGAAATTTTTGTTACCGAGATCAAAAATATCCAAATCAAAATGATATGCCTCATGAGAGCACTCAAATGCCCTCTGTCATAGGGGGCTGACATGCTACTTTATCACCACACTGCTGTGCTTCAAGAAAACCCCCTGCAGTTTGATATAGCCTTTTAAACTATTAGTAGTGCAAACATCAACAGATTTCTTACTAGCATTTCTTTTTTGGGAGGTCAAAAAAGTCAGGTGATACTAATGTGTACTAATGTCAGCGCACGCATAAAGTTTTCAGCATCTCCTAGGATAGTGCAGTACTTTACAGGATCATACCCTTGAAATCCCTATACAAAAAACTTCTGTGTCAGTATCTGAGAATGAAAGTTTGGTACAGTCTTCCAGATTTTAACACACTTGTACTTTCACGTTTCTTCCAGGTGATTAGAGGATAAATCTTTATACAGCACAACAATGTTCAATACTGTCAAAAAGTCAAAGAGAAAAAAACCCCTCACATTCAACATATTAACATACAGCATCAAATGGGATCTAGAAGAATGAAAAAAAGGAAAAATTGGATTTTCTCTATTTTTAATAGATTATCATCATTAAGTCTGCAAAGTGTATAAACCTTCATCTGATGGATATATTTTGCATGCTTGTTCTAGTAACTCTGAAAAGACGCTGGGCACCAGGAGGATATGAAAATGCTCTAACTCTGTGTTGTTTCTTATTAGCAAAGTCCTTACAGCTCCAGAAAATCTTGTCATTTATACTCACGGGAGATATGAGTAATCTGAAGAGAAAGTTCACACACACACGCACCAAAAAAAAGACTCCAAATTTCCATTTGTGAATACACAAGTCATGTCACAACATGTTTGACAGAGACCATTTAAAAACAAAACCAAAAAAACCACCACACACCAAACAAACCAAAAACGCAATTCATCCATACCGCCTTGACGTTAAATGCAGAACAGGGTGCTTGGCCACAAATATTCAGTAGTTCTCCAGTGTGATTAGTACCATTATATAGGCAAGTGTACTTTAAAGTTAAGCATCTAACACCCATTTCTGACTGATGATGCAAAAAAGGACCCTCTTAAGCAGTAGAAGCTGCAGTATTGTACTAAGATCATACAATTTAGTCCACAAGAAGGCTGGTACACCAAGAGCTAGATCCAGCTCTCATTTTAAAAATATTATAGTCTATTTCTTATCTTAAAAAGCTGCATATACTAGATCTATGATTCATCTATCTCAAAACCACAAGATAATTCTAGAGATAGCAAAGAAATGAAAGACATTATTATTTCAAGATAATTTCCTGCTGAGTTCAAATATATGCCGAATAGTTCACCAAGTATCGAACACCATCAACCACAAGGATGTTTGCTGCCTTGCAGGTAAATTAAAGTCTATCTGTTCACGGTAGTTTGAACAGTTGCTGACCAAATGACTGTGTTGCTAGAACTTCAATCAAACCAGTTACCAGAACAATTACTAAAAATATTTTTAAAAATCTACTCCTACTTACCAGGAAACTTCTTGTTTACTGCTATGCACCAAACTGCAGTCATAGTGAGGTTGTTAAGAAACTAGCGGCAAAATTCAGTCTCTCCTTTCCTACTAGCGCATCTGTTTACCAGTTACCTTAAACAAGAACCTATATTTTCCATAGTAATGAAGGACACTGAGGAATTTTAGTGGTACCAAAAGCATTAGCAGCAGCCAGTTACTGTACATAACAGGACTACTGGCCAGTTCAAACAGACCTGCTGCCCCTCCACTCTCTTCCTGTGTAATCACTATCCCTAGATGCCCTCTCAGTAAGAGGGGGATATACATAAACAACTAGCAAAATTATTTTTTCTAAGATGGATCAGAACTGCTTAATACAAAGGTTATTCAGTTTGATTTAGTGTTGAAATAAGAAGTAAGGAGCTGGATGATTAATAACTCCAAGCTGACTGTAAACGTTAGCAGAGTTGTTTATTACGGAGATACCAAATTATATTAAGCTTTAACTCTGTTATTCTTATGTGAGTATTTCTTCAACTTGCCAAGTTACTCTAGGCACTTAAGAAAACTAGCTGTAAAATAAGATGCAAAGGAATACTCGTAAAAGCAACAGAATTGTGATGATCAACAAATAAGGAATTTTAGGTCCAGAAGGAGCCATCTGTCCTTGCAGTGGCAGAACCAATTCTTGGGGGAGGACAAATGTAGATTTTTATCCTGTGATGCTCCATTAAATGCTTAAGATGTGTGCTGAGATAGGTGTTACTATAATAACCATAATAAATGTTCCTTCAGGTTTGTGCAAACCAGTATGGAACTATTTGGGCAATCATTAGGGATGATTATTGATGTCTCTGATGGATAGAAATGACTAAACTCTTACTCAGGAAATCATTTTTTCATGTGAATAATTTCTCCTATTACAGCTCTCTCTCAAATCCACCCTCTTTCTGGAAGCTGATGGAAAAAGTTTATAGTGGGAAAACACCAGCAATATTTTGTGTCTCTGGCACAAGAAAGAACCTTGAGGTTTTTTTTGAACACAACTTAGTTTGCTTTCCTCTTGGAATTGTCTCTGTCCTTAATAAATCTGAGGTATCACTGGTGAAACCGAGGTAGTTGTCATATAGACTGCATCATTCCTGCATGCCGGATGAGAGAACAACCACAGAAGAAATGGACAATTTTTTTTCTGTACTAGGAGTCTCACAGGTTCTTCTGGTTTCTATAACATCTCTTGTGCATTATGGATTTGAGGACTTTAAGGATGTCATGTCAATTTTAATGTCATACAGAAATTACCATGTCCTTTTTCCAAACCCCTTATTTAAAAATCACTCCATTCCTATCCTGATGTGAAAAGTATTATGAAATAAGTATCAACAATAAAGGTATCTATGCAAATACCTCTTTTTACAGATATATAGAGACATGCACACACATATATTCTTTCTCTGTGTACTTAATAGTTACACTTTAAGGATCTTACAGGATGAAAGCCACTTTATAAATGAAAGATATTACATATCCTAAGAGACATCTACTTATCCTTTATGATCTTGCTTAATGTTCTACTAAATCATGCTTAGCCTGTTGCTTTCCCACTTATATCCTCATTTAGTACAATGAATTTTAACTTTAAACCTTTTCCAAATGGTTCTTTTAAATGTTCCCCACACCTCTGGAACAAATTTCCTCACAACTTCATCAGACTCTGGAGATTAATGCATAGGATTGGCATAGTTTTCTCTGTATCAGAATACTTTTACGCTGGACTCAGAACAATAACTATTTGAAAAAAAATTATATGTCAATGCATGACAGTTTATCACTCATCCACTAAATTTAGTGGATTTTTTTTTTTTTAATGGATAAAGGACAGTTAGCATCCTAGATCATAAAAAGAAGCTAATTCAATTCAAAATGTCTTCACACAACTCATCCACCATTCAAACTCTCATAAAAATGTTTTAGGGGCAAGAGGTAAATAGGTATTTTCTTGGCACTCTGTGCCAGAGTGAATTTTAGTTCAGATAAAAGACTTCAGCAATCTTTGAATAATCTCCCTCACTAAGATTTATAGAAGCTTTGCCATTAACTTTTATGGATGAAGGATAAGACCTAAGTGTGTTTTAAAAGAAAATAGAATAAAATTGGTTGCATTCCAGAAGCGCATTTGGTTCTAAGCTTCCACAAAAACCTTAAGTTTACACTAGAAGCACACAAAGCAATAATGAAAGTATCCAGTGGATGATACCTATTACTGCAGGGAGAACTGAGAAGTCTAAATGCAGTTCAGAGCTGAAAGGAACTATGATCTTAGCTGTTTTTAATAAAATGTGTTCATTTAGAATATTTTTGCCTCTCATTTTTCATTAGCCCGTTAAGAATATGGCATAATTAATGAGGTCTGCATTTTTTCAAAAATCACCTCATTTTGCCTTTGAATCACTGTTAAACACATTCTATACTTGTCTTAGCTCTGCTTGCTACTGAAAAGCACAAAGTCCCTTTTCCTGGATAAATACATCCCTAGTTCACATAAAATCTGAATGTAGATTACTCATAGAGAAAAGCACTGAACATTCACAGAGCTAACACCTTCTTGTTTCACAGTCAATTATTCATGTTTCCAGTCTATAAGA
Organism: Sagittarius serpentarius; assembly: GCA_034782735.1. NCBI lineage: Eukaryota > Metazoa > Chordata > Aves > Accipitriformes > Sagittariidae > Sagittarius > Sagittarius serpentarius. Next base: position 39,429,235 of record JAVKLA010000088.1, on the reverse strand, counting down.
CCATTTTTCTCTCCTTAAATAACCGAGTACTTCTCATTTACATGCTGAAGCTGCGCACTGAGGGAAATAGAAGGAAAGCTAGCCCACACGTTTGATCTAACCATTTACACATACAGTGAATAAACTTACAAGACACACTTTGCCCAAAAAAGAAACATTAAATTAATGAAAACCACCAGTGGTTCGTGTTCTTTACAGTATTTACTCTGGTATTCAACACAATATGTAATTGTTGCTATGGCAACTGCCACATCTCTTGGCACCATAATAATTCCCAGATAAATGGATCTTTGTCAGAGCAAACTCCAAAGCCAGTGTATATGAAACCTGCGTTTCTTTGGTGGTGGGAATCTGCAGAGTTAAGCTGGAAGTATAAATTCAGTCCAGGCCTGAGGGAAAGCACAAGCCTATCAATAGAGGTGAGGCTCTGCTGCAGAGCTGAGTAAAAGCGGGGAGCATGGCTATATATGAAAAATCACAACCACTGTGTACTGCCACAGGACTTGCAGGGTCACTCAAAAAGAGTCCAGCAAAGAGGTACAGGAGTCACGTCCGACAGGTTTTGTCGGACAAGGCTCCTGCTTTGAGGGTTTCATCACAGTCTGCCGGAATCTGATTATTTCAGCAGGTTCTGGATCAAGCTGAAGGATAAAAAAGGAAAGTGACTGGAATTTCTATGGAAAATAGCCTATTTCAGTGGTTAAAGAGATTTCTTATATAAAAGGAGCTCTTTGTTGTTCCCCCAACAGCAAGTGGTCTGCCCAGAGGATTTTTATAAAAATATAGCCAAAAAGGCAGCTAAATGATACTACAGAATGATCTATTTATGAGAACAAGCTCTTGCTTTCATTGACATTAATTAAGATGTATTCTGTGAAACCTGCAATGTAGCATTGCAGACAAAAAAAAAAAAATAATAAATTGCATCCTTCACTGGCAATTAAATCAGGAAAAAGTAATTTACCAAAATACCATCAACATGTAGGTATTAAGTTCTAAAATCACTTATACCTCAGCTTCTTATGCATGAATTCCAAGTCAATAGGTGTTTGCAGTGTGATAACGAACAAAAGTAAAAGAAGTAGTAACAAGTTAATCATTTAATGGCTGCTAGGAGAATGTTACTGTGTTAAACTTTCTGCCAAACTGAATGCAAAAGTGAGAAGATGAATTCTATTGTTTGCTTTAAGAAAACCCATCTTTATATGCCTGAAGGACATCTTCATATGCAAAGGCAAAATATCTCCACAGCTTTTCTGAAAATGGTATTCTATAAACTGTTTCGATCAGTGTAATAACTCAGATGTGTATCGTAGATATTGATGTACCCCTGTGACTTACTCTATTTTGTGCCTTAAAATCAAATGCAAAACACAGTATTTTATTTATGCAGTGCATTACTTTTTGCAGCAACTTCTATATGCAAAATCTAATAATATGAATCTCTTCTAGCCTGTTTGTCAATATCTCATATGAGAGTCCTTTTTTTTACTTTTGCAGAGTCATTTTCAGCCTATTTGGAACTCTATTCCAAACAGAAAAAATGCTAATATACATTAATGGGAACAATTGCTTGCTCTATCAGAGAGACTGATTCTTGACCTTATTTTCCAAATAAATTATTGAACTGTCAGATGACTAAACCCAACTATTCACTTCCTTGTGTCAATATTTTTTCTGTGACAGAATCCTGCTTCATAGTAAGATTATTGATCTTTTATCATCTGTTCTAAGGCAGAAAGCCATACATGTAGGATTTAAGGCTCTAGGCACTTTTTATCTCATATCAATAAAATCTGCAATCTCTATACTGCAGGGATAAAGTAGAGAGTAAGACACAAACGAGAAATGCTAATGCTTAAATCCAAGGAGCTTAGTTTCATTATTTGTGTTTGATACTTTAGGAAACATAGGCACAGGCGTAAAGCAACTTGCACAAACATATATGTCCAGGCAGTGACTTAGTAGGAAACAGAATTCAAGGTCTGTAAGGTGGCTGGGGAAGTTTTTGGCCAGGCTGCCTCTCCTGTCGCTGCTATAATAAACACTGCAGGGTACTGATGTTGGGAAAAGCAATGGTTTAACAAAAGGAAAAGCAGCATATCTGACTAGCCCCTAGCTGTTACAAAGGGGACTGGACAGAGTAGCAGGACTACGGCACCTTCATTTCCTTCAATCTCAGCTACTGCTGGAGATTATTTTAAACATTCATCGTCTACAACATGCTGTCTCAGAGTGTGCTCCTCCCTCTTTTCTCTTCTTTCTCCTATTGCTTTACCATCTAGTGCCTGAAAAGTGTCCTGAGGGTTTGACAATTTCATATTTAATCATTTCATCCTACTGTATGGAAGACTGCTGAGTACCATACAGTGAAGCTACCACCAGCCTGGAATTTCTGAGTATCTGCCTGCCCTCTTATGTGCTTTGGTACCAGACTCTTGATATCTCACTCCCCCGACCCCTCACCCTGTGTCTGGGATGCTGTAACAAATAAAAGTTCTAAATAAGTGCCTTTGCTGGTGGGAGGGGGGAGCTGCATTTTGCCAACACACCAAAAAAAAAAAAAAAAAAGGCAGAGAAAGATTGTTTCCCAAGCTTGTCTTTTAGCTCTCAGTGTACTAAGGGTATTTTCATTAAAACCAGCATTAGATTACAGAGGGGGAGAAGGACTAGCAGACAACCATTTTATTTGGGCTTGGAGGATACAGTTCGATTCCCGGCTTGCTGCCTTTTGCAACTCTATCTGTTATGAGACTCTACAAAAGATTGGCTATACTTTCTGCCTTCCACAAAACCAGACTCTTTAAATAAATAAATCCACTGATGTCTGGTCAAATGCTCCGATGCGATGAAAATTCCAACTTCCGGTTGTCCTACAATTTCCATAAAACAAAGCAGGGACGAAGCATTGCATCAGACATGTATTTAAAAAATAATCATTGCCACTCACTGACTTGGTCAGTTTGTTCTCAACTAGGGTTTGCCAGAGATTTATTTTTCCATTAGAAATCTGAACCTTAACAATTCTATGAATTATTCAGAATGAACCCAAAGTTCATTGTGGGAATCCTGGGTGAATCAAAACATTTCCATGTCTTTTTTTTAATACCACCAAGCACTCAAGTCCGGACTGTGTAAAAGGGTATTAAGCAAACGCTGGGCAAAGCACAGTAGGAACGCAGATGTGTGTGCCTGACCAGCACTACCCCATGGTCAATGCAAGTGAACTTCATTTCTTTCATTGAGCGCTCTGGTACAAGTGTGTACACACACATAACTATTAAAAAGGTGACACACGGTAATGTTACAGCTTCCATAGGCCCATGGCAACTCTTCTGTGCACTCATATTCCACATGCCTCTCAAAAATGACAGTAATTTTTTGTGAATAGTCCCTCCTGTCAAGACAGACTGAAACTAATACAACTAGCCAAAACGACAGGAGGAAAGGGGCACTAACAGCAGGTTGTAGGAAGCAATCTAACTGTAAATCTGATGTATAGATTTTTGCTTTGAATAGCAAGTATGCACAACTGTAGGTATAGACATTCACGGGCTTTAGGGTATTTTGCAGAAACATCTAGACATCTGGAAAAGCAGCCGTGCTGTATCTGCTCTCCTGTCACCAGACCCTGCAAAATATTCTGTGATCAGAGAGCAACAGCCAAGTTGGCTGATGATGTTGAGGAACCATCTATCTTCTCATATCGTAATCATGGCCACCCTCTGATAGAAGGCTGCAGGCTCTGCAGATCTAATATGCTTCTGGCAGAAGAGTAAGAAAACATTCCCTTCAGACTCAAAAAGAAAAGTTAAAAAGTAAGTGGTATTCTAACAGCCACTGACTATGCTATGGCCACGAAGGTGGTTTAAGTTAATCATGTAGGACTGTTCAGCTAGGCCAGCGGGAATCTTCCCACATCTCAGCAGGAAAGAACCACACCCCTCCACCACTAGAATACCAGAAGCTTTTCTGCACACTCCAGATTGCACCTCTAAATATTTTCAATATTCATCTAAAGTATGGTTGGTAGCAATCAAAGTTTTAGGAATTATGCTACCTCTTCCTAGGCTCAGACTGCCAGTCAGCACATTAGAGATCATTGTTGTCAGTCATTTCCAAACACGTTGAAAATCTGCAATTAGAAACGATAACAATGGGATTTCACAGATGTAGGTTACATGCTTTCAGAAAAGAAACAGCAGTTGCTGGCAGTGGGGAAATACTTAAGAACTACTTATCCCCTAATTAAACAAGGCACTGTACTCTAAGTACTGAATGCTACCAGTGCTCTAGCATGTGCTCATCTTAACCCTACAGAATTATGCTGAATTACTAAGGCTCCATCTGAGCATCTCTTAGCCAAGACTCCTTGCATAAACAGATGGAGCAGTTCTGCTGTTTCCACGCTGACACATTTAGACTGCAAAAGTACAGGATTAAGTTCAAATTTATCATAAAAATCACTTTAGATAGGATGCTGTAATCTTTATATCCTCAAGTATGACAAACAGACATGACTGTCTGCGTTGTGTTTAAAATAGGCAAACAATAGCTGAAACAGTTGGTAAAAAACCATTGATTTAACAGCTACAGAGTGCTGGCTGAGGCCAAAGTAGGACAGCCAGCCCCAAAGATCTTTATTTTCCCCCGAAGAAGGGGATGATCCCCACTAGATGGATTTTCCAGGACACACACATGCATCATGTAACTCCCAATGGCACTGCAGACACCAAGGCTCACCATACTAAAAGAGTAATCTTCTAGTTATGAGCTGAATATCAAAACCCATAAAGCAGCAATGAATGTAGGTAGAGATGATGCAGTGATATTGCTTTGCGGCGTCACCGATGAGGGAAGACTGGCAAGGGACAGAATATGCCTGATTTCAACTGGTTTTCTCTCTCTGAAGCAATACAAAGTGGTTGGAACAGAATCCAGGAGTGGGGCCAAATCAGACTTGGCTTTTAAATGTAGTCTGGTAATAGATTTCAACACTGGGCGTTAATTAATATTGCTGGAACATTTTGAGGGGAGACTACCCAGAACTCAAATAGGACATAAAGAGAAAAGGTCACCGACAAAGCTATGTCATAGTCTGTGCAAATACACATCTGTTAATTCCTACTCATGAGATAAGATTTCCCCTAGATTGTAACTTCCATAGAATATCTCCCCTCAAAGACATTGAAGGGCTGCTTCTCTAAGAAAACCAGAATAAAACTTCAGAATATGATTCTCAGAGAGCCAGATCTTTACACATAAACCAATGCCCTGAAGTTTAACCGCAGACCTCCTGTCAGAGATGTCTCAAATGCCTCTGGTTTCAGTAACTGGAGAATGAGAATCCCCATTTTGAAACTGCTTCTAAAATTTCAAAACCTGGAGGGAAAACAAAATCATTTGAACACTCTTGTGAATGCACTAGAAGTAGCAAGCCTTGCTAGTTTGAGACACAGGACAGCCAAGCACCCAGCTCCTGCAACTATAGCTTTCCAACTCCAAATTTGGCAGCGCACAGTCCTAAGTCCATAGATACACCATGTAAGAGACTCTCTCAAGTATGACCTTGTTAAAATTTAACTTTGTGAAGAAACAGCGTATTTAAATAAAATTAAATTCCATTTAAATGTTCTGATCAGCTCTCTGCAGTTACACATTCTGGTACTTCCTCTCCCACTGGCAATCTATATTCACATTGCGTGCTGCTTAAAGTGCAGATCAAAACCTTTCCTCAGCCACAGACTTTCAGAATTTTGTTCAACCTTTCTCCTACAGCTGCCTTTTTTTTTTTTTTTTTTTTTAAATGGAAGACTTAAGTTATACTAAGCTACTGTTGAAAATATAATGAGAATGCTGGCAGCTGAAAGTCTTATTTTGGTATTTAGATGACAGATCAGTCATTTTTATCACAACTTCTTTATACTTCCTTGAAATTATAGGTCTGTAAAGGTACAAGGCTTAATTGTCTAGTAAGCCAATGTCTTGCCTGCCTCTTTCTTAAATGCCGTGACACACAAGTGAAGGCTATCTCACATTTCCTTTTGTTACTTTCATGGGTGAGAAGTAAACAATTCAATCAATTTGTGAAGCATTTCTTCCCCATAGTATGAGGGTAGTATTACACTGAAATTCAGAAGTGGAAAAGAAAGGACACGTCATTCAGGGGACAGAGTGGAACAAAAATCACTAGTGCATACAGACAGTGTAAATGCGTTGCTATTTGTGTGCAGATGTTTATATAGTTTAACACATAACTATCAGATAAGCAGACCTATATGAAAACTTAAATTCCACAGCATAGAATTCATTCCCACCTACTTAGACTTGGAGCGAATCTGAAGGTTCTGTAAATTCTAAATTACATATTTAGACTATGATTTTCCAACTTCAGTTATGGCCATACTGTGGTTATCTGACATAATGTACACCAGAAGAACCAGTCAATTTGACCCTTGGGCTATTTCACTTGAATCAATTCTTTACGGATGTTTAGCATTTACACCTGAAAATGTAACACATCTTTCAAAACTTGGAAAATTTGTAAGTGCTAAAAGGTTACAGCAATATCTGGATTGAAGACTGATTTTGATCTCTGCTAACAGATTAAAACTGCTTACAGTCCCTAGCTGGCACATGCAAATATCATCTAGCAGCATCTCATTGGCACTTTGTTCTAGTCTTTTGTATTTATCTTACCTTTAATGCACCATGTTTTTCATTTGCTCCAACAATCAAAATTTCTGCCATATCCTCAGCATGCTCAGACCGCGCGTGGACAAACAAGGCTCTGCCAGCTTCTGATATATTCTTTAGCGCAACTAAAGACCCGTCACGTTCCACCTTAAAGTCTGGGTTAGAAACTTCGAAGTTCAATTTGTTATTCCCCTTGCAGTCATCAAATTCCACTGGGGTGGCAGGAAAGAAAAAAGAAAAAACATAATTATAAGTATCCACTTTGGAACAGAGACTTCAAACATCTTTATGTTATTGGCTTGTCTACAGATCTCTGGAAGAAATGTCTCCCAATCTAAAGAGAAAAACTTTCAAAGAAGTTCTATATTTGTGTGACTATAATTCACAGACAAATCTTACGAATATGCACTTTTGGAAGGATGAAAAGATTTTGACCATGCTAATTGGGGAGGTAGGAGATAAATAAAAGACTTTGGAGATAAGCATTTTGTGATCACTTAGCTCGAATGCACAAAAGGCACACCTAGTTCTACAAACTGGGCAGTAGCAGTAGAGGCCTTGTTATCCTCCTCATGGTAACCTGGGATCTCTAAATGCTCTTCTGCTGGCAAAGTAGTTTCAGATATCCAGTAAATCTTTATGCTTGAAATGGGTTGTTTACAGAATATTCAGCCTCATAGTCTGCTGCAAAAGTGTTACATAACAGAGAAATCAAACTATAACATTTCTTACTACCTACCAGGATTTTGATATAGTGCATAAGCTGCACTATTGGTATAGCTAAGGATTATGAGAACTTTTAATTAAACAGTAGCTGTCAATAATCCTGTTTCACTTTACATGGAAGACTTAAAATATTTAGGAAGGCTGACATAAAGAGAAAAATGTCTCTAAAGTACAAAAGTTTGAGACACCGTCTCCAGTTCCTTCTGCGAGTCAGGTAGATTCACTCCGCACAAATACTGGAAAACACATTAGGGATGTAACTACCAGCTATATGATTAAGAGGTCTTCACCACAAATTTATAATTGTTAAGTAAACTTTTCACGTTTTGACATCTCTGAACAATATATTTGCATGTGAAGGGTTTTTTTGCAGACAATCTGTATTCCCTACCTGCTCCTTAAGTTACCACTGCTGTAGACTTTTCACTTATCCGTATGCTCTTGCTATTTTGATTTTACATTTCATTTCTATTGGATCTTTAAAAACTGCATTACACTTTCAGAAATTAATACAGACAGGGATACAGACTACAGAAGATCAAAGACAATGGAGTTTTACTGAAAAAAACAGCACTTTGCATAATTGTTTAAATTCACACTATAGATTTCTTGTATTGGGTCATTGTTTTTAAAGGAAAAAATACAATCCCAGATTCTCTCACAGCCTGGCCAATACCTAAGTTTTTCCTGACTATGTAATCCCTGTAACTGGTCGTAAAGCACAGACAGAATCTCACAGTGGATGGCCACACAACGCTCCTGGGAAGTTACACAGAAATCCTCTTCATCTAATTTTGTATCTCTTTCCAGACATACCAACTTGAAGACAGGGCTGCCAGAGGGCCTTGTGGAGATCTTTCCTCTCCAGGCATTCACTGAGATTGAATTCCAAAGTAAAACCACCACAGGGAAAAACAACTGTTGCTCGTTCCGGAATTAGAATACAACTTCATTTTATGACAAGTATTGATGTGAAAGGTTAAATTAAAAACTAAGCAAAAATCTCAAATGCCCAGACTTCAGAATAAGGCACAGAACGTGAGACGTGGGATGCTATTTGCCAAATTGACAGTGGTGGTTTGACCTTGGGCTGCATCCAGACACCCACCCCAGCCACTCTCACTCCCCTGCCTCAACAGGACTGAGGGAGAAAATAAGAAGAAAAAGCTCGTGGGTCAAGATAAAGACAGGGAGATCACTTACCAA
>JAVKLA010000088.1:39331580-39404196 GCA_034782735.1 Sagittarius serpentarius | reverse complement strand
ATCCCACTGGGTGGGGGGGGAGCGAGTGAGCGGCTGCATGGTGCTGAGTTGCTGGCTGGGGTTAAACCACGACAATGACTTTTCACTCTACGTCAAACAAAATAATCTCTTAATATTAAGATGATTTTTATTTTTAATTTAAGCAAGGGGGGAAAAAAACACACACCCAAAAAAGAAAACCCAGATTTTCAAATTCAAAATAATTTCTGGGCCAAAAACAATTGTTCTCACAGGTCCATAAGGTGCATTATGAGGCGTTACCCCAATGAAATAATGTGTAATACTGCTGAAGAGTTATATTGGAAACAAAATTTCAGTATTTTAAAACAATGAGATTAAATAGGTTTACAAAAAATACAAAAACATCCGTGCCCCATTAAAAAACCACCACATTCCAACCAGTAAAACTATTTAGTGTTCTTTATCTTGTTCGCAGTACTGTTTGAGGTAAACCAGATAAACAATTTTTCTATTACTTTTTTACACAGACCCAATATCCATTCTATGTGGAAACAAATCGTGGTGCTGTGTAAATTAATTTCTCACTTATTAAAATAATATCACATTCCCAAAGGCACAGAAGGGAATTAGGGATTTCTCTTTTCAGGTGTTACCTCCTCCATAAATCTTAAAACTTTATACATAATTAATTAAAAACTGATGCAGTGTATAGCTCATCATTATATACATCAGCTAACATTTCTCATTAAGGCTACAGATTTTGCATTTGCAGCTGCTGCTTGGCAAATAAGGTCTTTATATATGCACTTCTCATAAAACAACCTACATTACAGATTCGTATTGTTTTGTTTGTGGTTTGTTGGGGTTTTATTCCCTGCAGACATGTAGATTTCTGCTATTCTTTTAAGACAGCATTTACCTGAGAACAGGAGTTCAAATCCAGCATTTTAAGAAAGCCCCAAAAAAGACACTTCTCAGCAAACATCAGAGCAGAGCAAATAATTCAGAATAATCATTTATTTATTGGATTTGCCATTTATTTTTCTATTCACCACCGATTGCTAAATTCTTATATGTAAATTATTCATGAATTTCTGCCAATGCTCCTTCCATTTAAATTACTATGAAAATGTAGCTGCAATTATTCAGATTTCAACATTGGCTCTGTCAGGTTTTTTGGAGCCCTGGTTCTGTTCCATGATTGGCTGCAACTTGCCAATTTGGAATATGTTTCAAGCATTACACTTGAGTACACAGTTCAAAATTTACTTTGTCAGTTCTATACTTGCAATTTGTGCTCTGAATATAATGTTTTCTGACATTTCCATACTGACAAAAGCTCTAGTGTAGACACAGCTATATCTTGGTTCAATGGACGTTTCAGTGGCATTATTTCAGTCATTTTCAGTGCCAAAGCCATTACCAAAATACACAAGACAGACAGAAGAGTTCTTTGACATTAACTGCCTCTGTGTTTTCTACTATTCATAAAGGTGCTGCCTGTGCCCGAGTCAGCAAGGCTCTTGCTAACAATCCCAACTGGTTGCCACCTAAACTATCCTTAAACTGTATACCCAGCACTTAAGGGAGTAACACAACAGACCACATCACAAGAGTCCAAAAGAGAGGCAGGGGGATGGCAAGTAACAGTCCTTCTAAACAGTAGGTTCAGACCTTGGCTCATCAGTTGATCCTTCCACCCAGGAGGGATTACTCTGCCATACGGAGCTGTTAATCACTTTAGGTAAAGCACCCTGGCACACCATCGGGCCACCCCTGGCCAGAAGCCCCTATTCTTCTCCAGCACCTGGAGCTCATGCATGTGCCCGGCAGGAAGCCCTCACTACTGCCCCTACAAATCTTCTCTGCCAAAAAGGAGGTGGTGAAACTTAAGGACACAGAGACAGTTCACTACCAAATACAGAGTTCCCCTATTGTAAGGCGAGTCCTAAGGGTTCTTGTTCTTCAGTTCCCTTATTGTGTTTTGTTTCTAGGTTTTCTCCCAAGTGTTTCACTGCACCTACTTCAAACTCAAGTGGAAGGGTGAATGTAAAAAGTTTTTCACCTCAGTATAGGATTACTGAAGATCATCACGTTTTCAACTCAAAATGTCTAAAGCCACCTGTAACTCTACATTTGCACCTCTATTATTAAAACATTGTTTTATACCCAGTGTCTCATGCACACGTCAACAGTCAAATCACCTGACTACCATGTGGTTAAACACAGATCAGAAGGAGGGACAGGCAGAAAAAAACCCCAGAGCTACAGAAAATATTGCAAGTTGCAAAATGGTAATTCACCATTCTTTCAAACTTTTAACAGTTTACTTTTTCCCATCACTTTTTCAGAAGATGTGTCTTGGAAGAGATTGATTATAATTGAATCTTCCAGTGTTAGCAGTAATGCATTTTACATTAAAGAGCCTGATTTTGCATCACAAGACTGAACAATGTTTGCAAGCCAGTAAAGCCACACCACTTACTGTAATACATTCCTCTTTCCTCAAAACAGTAAGCTCCAGCAGCGAGGGAGAAGGCACTCAATTGAAAAGATCCAAATAAGAAAGTATCATCATGTGAAATAAGGATAGATTATGTACTATATTCAGACTGCTTATTTGAGGAGTGAAGTTTACATAAGAAATGCACCTTTATAATGGTACAGATAAACAGTCAAAGAAATAGTAATATAATCTAAAATTAAATCTAATGTAATCTAAATAGTCAACCTGAAATTACATTAGTAATTGTAACTGGGATTTATAAACAAAGCATTTTTTAAGAGGATGTATTTTGTATAAGTTTTTCTTTGAAGTCCCTGGGCAGCACATCAAAGAAGGGAATATAGCATGCTTATTCACTAGGGATGATTCTTAAAAAAATCATCCTGCCACAGAACAGGGACCCATAAAAACTATATTGGGGACACATTTTGTCACTTCTCTCAACAGAACAAATGCACATGTCTACTGCCTTCAAAGAAGATTTGATCAAATTGCAGCTGTCTGATAATTACTTTTTGGTAGAAAGAACAGCATACATGCTACCAGGCTGGGGAATTAGTCATCTCTTCAAAAACACACACAGGAACATGGTACGTCTCTCAGAGAATTACCCAGTGATTCGTCTTACTGGGACCATTTGGAGTAGGTGGAGATTCTCTAATCACTGCGTCCTGATTTTTAGTGGAAAGACTTGAGCCGTAACATATAAAGGCAAAACAGAGGAAGAAACCTGCGTTTCATGCAACTGCTTCCAACAGCACCAAGCTTTTATTTATTTTCAGACAAATATTTCAACAGTACTTGAAGGATCAACTTGAATGCTTTTGCATCTCAGATGCTAGATAGAGGAGCAGAAGTAAATCAGTTAAATTAAGAAAAAAGAAATCTAGATGGTGCACTGCAAAATTTTGTGCAAGCCACTGATGCCGCAGAAAATTGATTTTCCCACAGGTTCTGCAGCTTTGCACTGCCTTTTGAAGTACAGAAGCTAGATATATTTTGCTACGTATATTTCTCTGAACTAGAGCCCATAACGGTTTTTTTATTTTGCTGAACATTTTCCAGCTGATTAATGTTATGTTTACGAAACTGTAAATACAGGATGATGCCTTCTTGAAGTAATTTAACATTTCTCCTCTATTTTTGTAAATTGTTTTTGCTGGTTTTTTAAATAAATTGTGTAAACATAAAACTAAAAATAGATCCCTACATTTTATATATATCTTTTTAATAATAAGCAGTATCAAAATAGCTGTAACCATCCTATGTACAAACATGACTTAGTTATTAACCACACGCCATGTGCTGAAGTTTAATACAACATTGACTAGTCATTCAATGAAACAGAAAATTATGTTCCATTAATCAGATGACATTATAAGAGGTTTTTTAAGTAGAGTCTAAGTTTAGCAGCTTCTCCATGTCCTTCCTAGGAAACCTCTTCTTCACTGTCATAAACACAGTCTGGCTTTTTTGTTTACTTGTTGGCTTCAGAGAGGAGATTCAGGACATTTGGTTCTTTGTGTGGCTTTGTCTGTTAACATGAATATTTTTGGTTTTATTTCCTCACAAGAGGAGGATACTAATTCTTGCCTGCTGTAAGTTCTTTTGTACCCACCGACAGAACCGATTAATAGACACGAGCTCAGATCCCTACCGTCAAAGGGGTTTTTGCATTGGTCACAGGAGGTTTTGATTAGGTTGTAATTAGAAAACATTCTGTAGAACTGACATGTAACTGTACCAACATACCACTCTTCACAAAAATATTTTTCCTTCTCACCTTTCTTCATTTTCACAATTATATATTTGTAGTGCCCAGAGGTGCTGGAGAAAATGGAGAGTTTTCAGTGCCAGGGGCAAGACACATATAGTAGATGACGTTTCCCCCCTTGTCCACAATGTCATACAGATTCTTCAATACTTTGTGAAGCACTGGAAATGCCATTCTTCAAACTTAGACTACATCATTCCAGCTTAAGGAAATGTCTTTGCTAATGATTTTACTGATTCAAACCAGGGCTTCTTTCCAAAACTCATTACATAACAACTAATTTCTCGTATCTCGTTTTGTCATTTTTTTTACATAGCCTAGTGCTTTTCCCCTGCGCTAAGCATTCTGTATTTTGTGTAGTGTACAGATGATAAACAATGCTAAAATTAATTTTAGCATCTCATGCATTCAGCTTCCCCCGACTTAATCATTCTGCTGTGTGTTTACTTAGATAAATGCCTGACAATGTTATTGACACTTCAAAGAAAATAAGCCATTTTCTTTATGCACGTACATCAGCACTGCTCACATTCACACACACAAAAAAAAAAAAAGGGCAGAAAGGGATAAGATCAAAAATAATCCTGGCTTAATCCAAATTCCATTCCTCCAAATTTGCAAGCATTGTAGTGCAAATATTTCACTACATTATATTATTCTATCCTCCCAACAGCAAGGAGCCATGAACAACACACTGATTAGTCAGGCCCTGTTCTGAATGGCATTAAAATGATTTGTTTTTCTCACACCTCTCAACTATTTCTCATTTGAGAGCGCTGTTCATTTTAGTCCTAGAATAAACTCCATTCCAAAACCACTGACGACTCCTGACACTTACTGGGGGAAAACAAGTTATTTCCATCAGAAATAAAGAATCTAGCCAGGTAACAGAAAATAATACTTTTTTTTTTTTCTCCACTGAATGAACTGATTTTCCTGCATTGACACATTTAGATCTTACATTGGACTTAACAGGGTAAAGGAAATATTCATGTTTCTATAAAACTAATAAGGCAATGCTTCCTTACCTGCCTTACCCAAAGCTCCATAATATAACTGAAAAAAAAAAAAAATCCAAGAATTTTCTTTTCTTCTAATATTAAACTACAAACATTTCACAGAAGCACGTTGTGTTTATTTTGAAAACTTGGAATGAAAGAATGTTTTGTTTCCCTCTTTTTTGATGGCACAGCTTCATTTCAATCTCCAATTCATTTCAATAAGTTCTTTGGGGTCCTAGATATGGCTTTCATAAACTTATCCAATACTGATGTTACTCAGAATCTGTTAAATATGCAAACAAAATGCTTTGTCATTAGAACTATTAAACATTTTGCTGTGTTTACACTAATGTTTCTACTTCAACATTCTTCCGTTATTATTTCACAGCTTTGAATTTTTGACCAAATCTAAAAGAAATTAGCTTGTTGTTACTTTGGGGTTTTTTTTTGTTTTTACAAAACTTGCAAGTTTCTATTGGATAAAGATTTTTTTTTTAAGACCAGACTCAGTTTGTATTACGGCTGCTTAGAGCACTGCAAGGCTGTAACAGGGTGATATATGAAGAATAAGCACTGATGTGTCCAGAAAAAGTGACAAAAGTGACAAAAGTGAGTGTTACACAACAAAGCAGTTTCTTAGCCTTTAAATCTGACATTCATAATAGCACTGACAACATTATAAAAGCTAACTTCTTAATACAACTCAAGCTGACAACTTAGGTAGAGAAAACAAATGGTTACTTTGCTAATGCTGATGTATAGACATACACTCTTCTGGCCATTAACAAATTTATTCACTAAGTAGTACAACTACAGGATTCTCTAAAAAAACTGAGGGGCACTGCAGCTGTGTCCATTTAAGTATTTGATGTGATCCTGAAGGCCATGAGCAATAAAACTGGGGGAACTCAAAATCAGTTTATCATATTTTGTTCTGCAGTTTCACACTTTTGGCTTAATGGGACCTGATCTACGGTTTCTAAATTACGCATAACGCTTTCTGCAATGTTACACGGAATATTATTTCAATTGGTAAAAGCAAGATCCCAGGAACTGTACTCAGGTTCACAAGAACATCTCCAAAGAAGTTACGATCCAAGTTTAACATCTAGCCTTTCACACAGAGGCTGCAGCAGAGCTATCTCATTCCAGATTTTCAATATCACTCACTAGTTCTGGGGATCTAGGTAACAGCATCAGTGATGAAATTCTCTCACATTAACCCAGTGAATTAGTGAAACTGGGATTTCTCCCTCGTTATTGCAGCTTGCTCATTCAAAACAAGTGGCTGCTATCGAAGCAGTTGCAGTCCTATCTCCAGTATGCATATTTTTCCCATTAACAGGTGTTTACAATTACGCATAAAAACTTCCTTCACATGAAGGAACTCCATTTCATTTGGTGTTTGCTTAAAAATGCTTTATGATTTAAAGATGAAAAATTGGTACAAACACAGAGCTGTTAGCAGCCATCCCAACTTAACAATACAACCCACCTACGTTGCACATTTGATTGCAGCAAAGCTTTGTGTAACATCAAGATCTGCATCTATGGAGAATACTTAAGGAACATGTTATTAATACGTGCTTTTCAGGTCACATTCTGCTCATTTTATTTAGCTGAGTAGTCTTTTTGAAAAGACCTTGTCAATATTAAAAGAGTATGATTTTGAACTACGCTTTTATAAAAGTTTGTTGGAAATTTTAGATGGAAGTCCCATTGGTAGAGCATTAAGCACACTTCTAAAAACAATATGCAAACCACTTAACCAATAAATTAATATCAATAATCATAAGTTTCTGAAACATTTTTTCACCTTCCCGTGTTTGGATCACTTTGAAATCTCTCTGCATAAACGTTCAGATGTACAATTTTTAAAGGTAGCTTACACTAGTTATTCTGTGTTCTGCCACTAAATAGGTATGTGATCTCATAATTTTGCAGAAAAAACCTATTCAATAGAGAAGATGCCAAATGTGGAGTGTTTCTGCAAAAATCTCCTTTATAATAAATATTAACAATGTAGGCTCCACTTGAAAATTTCCCCATGCTTATTAAATGTTTAATGAATCTTGAGTGAAGAGTTTGTGATTTTCCCATGAATCTGTGGTCAGAAAGGCTGGCAGTCACATCTTGCTTGTCTAGTTTCTCCAAGACTCTAACCCAGTCACCACTGTCTGAAAGCATAAATACGAGTCATGTTACGTGCTCTGATTACCAACTGCAAAAAGTCATAGCTATCTTTCCCCAGTCTGAACACTTTTACAAAATACACATCCTCCATGGTTCCTCTGGCACTCACTGGAAAAACTTGAGCCAACTGATAAGGTCTTGTGTAAAGTCCTAATCTATTTAAGTAATACTGAAGCAGTTATGCATGCGCTCCCCTCAGTCACAGGTACAGATGTATATTTGCGTACCAAATAGATCACCTGTATATTTACTTACCACAATTACTTGTGTACTTCTGAGAACTGCATGCACTTAGGAGTGTGTGAAGTTCTGAAAATCTGGGCCTTTTTGTTTTTAACAAGACACACCTTCTTTTCTCTAGTTTAGTGGTATTGTTGCATACAAGCAACTAGGACTTCAGAGGAGGCTTAAAGAAATTTGTCTTCCAAGAATGCTGCTGTAAGTGTTAATTTGGGGAGTTAAAAACACACACACATTTATGTAACACTTTCAACAACTGATCAGGTGTCATTAAAACCTAGGAAACAGACACAATTTGGATTTTAAGGACCAGGTAAGAAGATTCATACAAATCCACCTAATTAATGATAATTAAAGAAACAAATATCTTGTGTTAATTTCTATCTCAGATCACAAAAGAAAAAGCAAACCACTTACGGATATTTATCACAGATTCTGCAAAACTGAAGCAAAACAAAAAATCCCAACCTCTGAGCTGTCAATTAGTTATTGGGTTCTTCCATTGTGAGCTTTTCTGTAAGCTATGCATTAAGAAAGCGTGATAGCTTCCTGACTCTCTTTTCTATAAACTTGACAGCTGCTTTCAACACAGTGTTGTTAACCCAAACTTGCATTTAATACAGTCTCCTTTCTATATTACTGTGAGCAACACATTGTAGTCCATCTTGGTTTAGCACCTTTCTCTCCTTGCTGACTGTTCTTCACTGATAGTTTAGGCTTTGTTAGGTAATACTTGCTTTTTTGCGTTCCTGATACCTAGTAAGCTGATGAAAGAATCATGGTTGGTGGCTGTAGAAAATACTCCCCAAAAGCAACATGATTTTGGTCTCAGCAGCAGCAGTGTGCTTCAAAATTCAAAAACAGCTTGGCCACACATAGAATAAAGACAAGTATCTCAATAACCGTGCTGAAAAGTACAAGAGGTTAATCTGTCATGCAGCATTCAACAAAACACTCCTAATGCTCAATATAGTGAGCAAGTCTCCCATCCACAGCATCATTCTTCCAGAAAGGCAATCCTTGCAAAGAAGGAGAGAAAAGGAAAGCTCTCATGAAAATTCCTCCAACAGGACTGAGACAGCAGTACTTCAACACATACAAAAATGGACCAGCCTGCTCAGCAAGCTTTTCCACTGACCATCCTTCAAGGAATGGTTGAAAGTGAATTCACTGGCTCTTCCACTCCTCCAGCCCTCTGAGACATGAAAGGAGGGCTACTGAAGGCTGCCTCAGTAACTGCTGTTGTGTAAAGGGGAGGGATGTCTTGGCAAATACCAACAAATGGAAAACAAAGGAGACTTTTGAGGTGTAATTCTTTTCCAGTGAGGCACAGGGCACACAAAATTTTATACATTGCTGCATACTATATCCTGAGTTCATCACAAACTAAGAAAAAAAAAAGTACAAGTTCAGAAACAAGACATTTGATGTGTTCAGAACACATCATATATGTTATAGCATCATTTCACTGATTCTGCTGCTATCCAGGTCACACGCATATGAAATTCCTGAGTAACACCAAGGCCACTTTTCCCTTGAAGTATTGTCACAACTGAACAATAAATTATTCAATGCAGTTTTCCAAAATGTCTAAAAAGACATTGTAGCTTTCCTTCTGTTCCTTATAGACTGTGAATAACAGTTTAAAGACATAGGAGAACAGAACTTTGGGAGTCAATTTATGCAAAACAGAGGGATAAGAAACTTAAGGATTATGAAAACAGAAAGTAAGTCAAAAGAATAAGACCAGAAGCTCATAATGAATCATAGTATCAGGCTTGAGCACTCACAAACTCTCCCCTCAGTACCAAGAGCCAGCAATGGACCCTAAACAGTTTTTGGCGTGGTCTCTTGAGGTTTAATTCCCTTAAGTCTCAAGGCACATTCAGACTGCACACTCCCGTTTCTCCACTTTCAAGTTTAACTGCAAACAATTCACCTAGCGGGACTGTTGGCTTCTCCCTCCTGTTGGCTTGGACAGCTCCCGCAAGGGACAGAAATCTCTGAAAATACATGCATAGCACTGCACCACATCCACAAAGAGAGGAGTTGGCCAGAGATGAAAACAGGAGGGGACCTCAAGCTGTCACAACATCCTATATCATCCCATTGTTTTATTAACTCAGCCACTTTGCAAATGTAGTGGAAAAAAAATTTAAAGCCCTGCTTTACTACTTGTGGCAATGGTTTCAAGGTTCTCCCCACATATCGAGGGGTTGCCTCTGGCTCTTATTTGCATGTATTTGGGTGAATCACTACCAAACTGTGGGAACAGAAGGTTTTGAGAACTGTTTCCCTGCTAGCCTCAATTTACACAATTTGCAGAAGAGGGGCCTTTTCAGCCTTTTTTGATAGACTGCAAAACAGCAGGATAGTTTTGAAGTAATAGCAGCTATTAGAAGAAAGAATAGGAAATAAAATAAACTTTTACCCCTTGAGAAATAACCTTAGGGTCAAATCTTCCTGTCCTTTATAAGGCAAATCCTTCTCTTAACATCAAGGACATGAAGGTTAGGATTCTCAGCTCCTCTCTTCCTCTAGCCTACAAAATGATACAACTAGGAAAATAAATCCCTCCATCTGACTTATTATAATCTTGAAGCAAGAACAATTCTATCTTTTAGGAATTTGTGATGGGAAAGAACGCAAGGTTGTGCATTATAAAGTAGAGCAAGAAAACAAGATCAAATATTTGAACAGTTAATTTCATTCTGCCTCAAGCAATTATTCCATAAAATATATTGCTACAGAAGAGCATAAAATGTCAACGTTCTTCTGCAAAAAAGTAGTACAAAACGTCTATAAATAAGCCCGTAACTACTAACGGGTCTCTATTAGCATTATTATTTTTGCTGTAGACATTTAAGTTTAAAGTGTACTGATGAGAAGATGCTGCCAAATGAAGGGAGGAGATAGTGAGGAAGTTCATAAATGTACTGGGTTTTGCATTTTTTAGTAGGGAAAATGCTGCTTTAGAAAACAGTTGCCTTGGTGACTAACTCACCTTTGAAAGAGAACTATAAACATATAATGGCCTGTTTCTGTGCCATTTCATCAACTGGACTCTTCCCATTGGCTTTGTTATCGGGCTCCACACTGGATTCACTAACAAAAGCATATCCCTTTAGTACAGTAATCAGTGTATGCATGCAGGAAGAGATCAAAATTTTAATTAACTGTAGCATTATACAATTTAACTGATTTCATTTGCCAGTTCCTTGTATATTCACTTCTGCAAACAACTACCCAGTTCTGCCTGCGTCTGCAGATCAAAGGCTTTTCACTTCACCGTCCAGTGCTTTCCTCTGCTAGATACATCTGACCAAATGAATTTTTGCTCTGTAGCTTTTTAACTAGCCTTACACTAACGTATCAACAGATATCTTGTACTTAGCCAAGTCCCCTAAAAGTTTGGCAAGAGTCAGTATTTCCTTAGACCTGAACCAGAAAAGGTGAGAGACCCTCTAACTGTACATCTTAAAGGTACTGTAACATGAGGCTGAAAACACAAGTCACTGTTCTCTCTCTGAAAATTTAGTTGTCGGCTTTGACCAAGTTACTCGCTATCCCACACACAATTTAAGACATGCTTTTGTGAAACAGGCAGAAAGACACACATTTAAAAGCTTCCTCCCACCACCCCATCACGTATATTAGCTTGTAATGCTACTGCCTTCTATCAAAGCCCTCCTCATTCACAGTAAATATATAAAGTGACTTGAAATAGAAGAGAGTGGGGGTTTGTTTAAGTCTATGGGACAACACAGTTGAACCAACTCAAAAGGACTGAAAGCAAGGATACAGTAGGTGGTGTTGATTCAGCCTGGAGACAGCAGTGCAACAGCAAGAGAACAGCTGGAGCAGCTATACTCCCCCCAGCTTCCTACTTGGCATTGTCTATTAAATTAAGGTCTTTATACCTACGTAAGATTAAAAGCAAAACCAAAAAAAAACCTCACAAGCACAAAAACCAAGAAAAAAAACCACTGTGATTTCCATCAATGTTTCTCTCCATGAAGGCTTCATTTCGTCAAGCAAAATTAACCCTATCTGCCCAGACTTTTCCTCTTTTTTTAAGCCTTGAAACTATTTTACATCTCAATATAAAAAAAAAAATAGGTCATTTTCTCAGTGCAAGAAACTCAAACAATAAAAAGGCTGGTCTGCTTATATGATCAACCACAAGGCTTACAGTAACATAAAATCTTATTTCTCTAGCTCAGTCTAAAGAATCGATACAAAGGCATATCTGTTCTCAACTTTTACTTATTTAAGAAACCTTTAAGTTAATGCAAACAATTCAATTTAATAATTCCAAGGTAGATTTCCTTTCAAAATACTCTGGGTTTTGTTTGGGGTTTGGTGTCCGTCCCTGCTCCCCCCCCCCCCCATTTCAAGAACAACTTGAATATAAATAAACAAGAAAGCAGATTTATAAATATATGAGCATCCAGAAGGGGAAAAAAGCACCATTTACAGTAAATCTGGGTGTTAAGGAACAGAACATCTAGAGTTTTAAGGAGTTGCATGTAGTACTGTGATGGCTTCTACTCTTGGCTACTAGATAGTGCCAAGGACAAAGTTTTGAGGTACTTCTCAAAAGACTTGAACCATCTTTCATTTTGGATTCCAGAACAACTATTCTGAACAAACTCATTAAAACTCCTTAGATTCTGGCAAAGAAAGTTTAAGTACATGCCATTCAGGTCTATAAAATCACTAGAGCAGAAACAAATTGAAAGAAAACAGCGCAAGCAATTTAAAAGAAAAATACTGATTTAACTCTCACTCTTTCATAAACAAGTCCAGCAGCTTCAGCTAAAGTTAGGCACAGCTGTAGTATCTGTAGTCTTGTGAAGAAAGGTCTCCAATAACCGGGAATTAGATTCCATACAGGACTAGATTCCGTAAGAATAGTTACACGTGCAGCACAGCTACACTGAGGTACTGCAGCAGCTCTGCAACCTAGTCCACAAATCAGGAGAAAATCTGCAAAAGTTAACACACAAATGACTTAAAACGCTTGGGAACCCCAAAGAAATCCCACCCTGAAGCTAGAAAAAAAAAAAATTACTGGAATTGATACGATAGTACCTGAATGCAGGCATTACCCCATTCAGTATTTTGCAAAGTACAGTTCCCAGGGCTGCAATCCTAAAACAGACAGTGCTAAGCAGAAAGAGAATTGAAGGTGTTCTATTAAAATGAGATTGCTCCAGTGGCCAGTCTTTAAAGCCTCCCACATTTATCTTAGACAAAATACAGCTAACTTAATGTTTTAGAGATATTTAAATTTAAACCAGGATATGCCTGAACTACATCACTTGCTGAGGCAAAGTATTTCTTCTACAAGACAGTGTATCAGGGCAGTTAACAGTCTTTGAAATCCTGATAACTGCTTATACTTTTGCTAGATACTTCAGGACCTCTTAAAACCAGAGGCAAAATATAGGTACAAGAAATTCTGTACAGACCCACATTCCAAGATGATGACAAAATGATTCACAAAGGTCCATTAAGTATGTTCTCTGCCCTGCTCATCCTATAAGGTCCTAAATAATGGACATAGTATAAAACAGACTAGATTAATAGCTTTTTCAGTAAAGAAATTATTTTATATCCACAGATAGGTTGGGAACCAAATAACAAGAGATATGTTATATGTCAGGAAACATTCCTACCCCTTGCTTCAAGCGTGACTAACACCTGATCTACACAGTGATGCAAGTGTTGCAGTTGACAGTGATTTCCTTAAAAAGCAGTCTATTAGCATGAATTCAATGACGCCTGATATTATACTTTTCCCATAAATTTTACATAGCAGCTGTACCATTTAACCATGCAGGTTTAAAACAAAGAAAGCAAAAGCAATACAAAAGCTTCAAAGGCTTTGCTCATTTTCTGGTCATACTTTCAAAACCCTTTGATGTTACCATGGCCTTTACCCATACCTTCCTGCAAAAAGAGCTATACATCAGGTATAGCTTCCAAGGTAACCGTGGAATATCCTTGCTAACCTTTCATCAAGGAGCAGCTCTTACTTTACTCTCACTAATGTTTTTTTGTGGACTTGTGTCATCCAAAGTCAGAAACTTCCTTGGCGAAGGTAGCAGGGTACAAGACAACCCACAAGCTGGGAGCAGAGCTCTGCGGGGCCGTGTTCTTTGGAGCTCCCTAGGGGTAATGGGCAAGAGGACACCTATGGGTGGGACAGGTGGAACGACTACTGCTTTCACCAGACAAACCCCTTCTGAGAGCCAGCATGAAACAGGGTGCTAGATTTCACCGCTACTGACCCATGCGTTGAGTTACAGATCTCACCAAGAACTTACATTTCCTCGTTGCTTTGTGCAACCAAACAAGACTTTCCCCAAACTGCATAAATGCAGGAGAAAACAAACACCTGGTTTTACATGTGTAATTACACATGGAAGTGGTTACAACATCAGAAGACACACAAGAGGAACACATTACTGCAATCAAATCAAGAACACAAGGAAAATTGTTGCCTATGGCAACGTTGTATCTTCAGCATCCATAACCTATGTCTAACATAGCCTCTCCATAGCTGAGAACCCGTCACAACTTCCAGACCTTCCTGCAACCCTGAAGGAAGACCTAGGCACAACAGCAGCTTGCTGCAACTCCATCACAGCAAGCTGAAGCAGCATGAATGAGGAACAATGGTTCATGCAGCTGTTCAGCAGTTGGCCCTTTTATCACTAGCCAGGGAACACTAAAAATGCCACAACTGAGACCCGAGCATGAAGATCTTTACTATAACACAAACAACCTGCCCTGGTAGGCATTAATCAGGCTACACAAGTATAGAGAGCTGATTAGACTAACAATTCCTCTCTAAGGCTCCATGATTAAAGCAGAATGAAAATACATATACAGTCAAAGACACACAAGAGGATACTGAGGTGTCAGCACTGTTAAGACTATATTTTGTAGCAGCCATAACAGCCAGTTATTGAGCTGCCTTTTAACCCGGGGCAGTTGCGTGATACAAACATAAGGCTTTGAAGGCCCCAAAAGTATTTCATACGAGGCTTAAAGGAAACTGTACAGACCTCATCTGTGTTATCAGTGAGGCCATGTTCAAATTGATTTCCTGCCAATACACCCAAGAACAGCCTTATTCTGAGATTGTAGTAAATACTATTTTCTGAAAGTTAAGCAATATCTTCTGGTATTCACCTCTAGTAAACGGAGTTTCAACCAGCACTTGTTCCTTTTCATCCAATTGTCCCGGCTGAATTTCCCTAGAGACCTCTCATCTAGGAACTATTAATTTGTGATTCTTAGAATTAACAAGTAGCAAAGCAAACATCAGCTCACAAGGTGCTTTCAATCACTGTCTCCTATTCGGCAGATGTTAAAATGCATCTCAAATAGTGAAAACCTCAAAAAACTGTTGGCTTGCGTAGCTCCAATTTTGTGTTACGAGTTCTTTGCTGTATCTCCCATAAGTATTAACATAAGCATAACAGTAGAACATTCTGTACAGATGAAGAGTACTACCTTGGTATTATTTAGCACAATGTACTGTTCTGATTTATTTTGCAGTGGGGAGAAAAGAAAACAAAAGGAAATCAATCTAATCACAGCCTGGTCTATCGTTTCTTCTGGTTGATCCCATTTTCCTAATTGGCTCTTGTGCTCTAGCAAAGGCTGTCCAGATGACAGAATCGGCAGAAGGAGGTAAAAAGCCACGGTAGTCTGTAAGTTCCATAAGTACCTTTGGATATAATGAGAAGATACTCTTGCCTCATCAAATTTGGGATTCATGCAGATTTTTCTTGCGCTCCTGCAT
The DNA here is from genome assembly GCA_034782735.1 of Sagittarius serpentarius. Taxonomy (NCBI): domain Eukaryota; kingdom Metazoa; phylum Chordata; class Aves; order Accipitriformes; family Sagittariidae; genus Sagittarius; species Sagittarius serpentarius. The sequence continues at coordinate 39,388,702 of JAVKLA010000088.1, read as the reverse complement.
ATTGTAACAGACATAAGTCTCACCCCATGGACATAGCCTTTATTCTTTTCTAGGTTTCTTCTGACAATCTCCTGTTACATCTCTCTGACCTCTTCCAAAAACATTTGTTCCAAAGCCTCGTTTCCCCACAGTTGGAGCTACTCTCATCCTGTACCACTTTTCCTCTCTTGTGTTAGGCACCCTTTCCTCCACCCCAAATCTTCAAAAGTTTCCTTTTCTCAGCTCCTTTCAGAGTTTTCTCCCCTGCTGTTACTAGCCAAATGACAGATTTTTAAAATTCATTCACCACTGAATATCTTTAAATTACAATAACCTGTAATTTCTATTGTGCTGTGTTTCCCTTGTACCACTCAATTCCAGAATGTGTTCTGGGATACAGACAATGCATTAGGTAAGTGGAACTGGAAAGAGCATATGGCAAATACATAGTTTGGAATTTTGTGTTTGCATTGAAATATGTATATGTGAGATATAGTTAATGGATATTGCAGTATTGTCGTCTTCAACTAATATAATACTAGCAAAAAGATAAGTACATGAATGTGATTTTTTTAACATACATAAGCCAATGAAATATTGTCACTGTATAAAAGTCACTAGGTATTTTAGAAACTAGAACGAGGTTGCAAAACATGACGTCTCTTACTGATTTTGTTATGATACTGGAAGTACACCATCTCACAGGGAGTGGGAATTAAATTAACCTTAATGTCAAGTACAAGTTCTGCCTATTTTAAGTGGTTTTCTCTTACTGGCTTTGATGGTATAATCCTAGCAAAAATAAATGTGTGTTTTTTTTTTTTAAATGCCTGTTCTGTGCTCATTTCTAAATGGGGATAAAACAGGCGTGTAGACTGAATTATCTGTTTAAAAGTTTCCTGAGTGGCCTACAACTTGCAAAAAGCCCTGGCTCTTTTTCTGCTCTTAAATGTAATTTCTTCTCAAACCAAAAGCAATGAATTACCAGAATGCAAGAGAATTGATGACATCAACATGTAATACATTAACTTTCAGGTAAAGTGTAACCTGACTGAAAATGAAAATGGCAGCTTTTGTGTGCAACTCTGCTCTGCAGACTTTGGGTGTGGAAGTTTTTATTTGTCAAAATGTGCACGGCAGGAGAAGCTCAAAGAATTAAAGTCAAAGTCAGCTGAGATTTGGAGCTGATGAAACAAACAGATGACCTATCTTTCTAGAGAAATACACATTTTCAAGAATAAATGAAATTGTTCATGTTTATGTTGTCCCCATGTACCTGACTTTCTTCAGAAGTCCTCAGAATTTTGATGCAAGACTCAAGTACATTCAAGTGGAAACTGCGTTTGTCCAGGAAGAAACTCAGTCTTACTGGATCTCAGCTAAACATCCAACACCGAGGATCAAGGTCTTCTTTCTATTAAATGCTTGAAATCTGTGTGTTTCTGCATGGTATTAAGTAGAAGCAGCTCCCAGTGAGAAGTCTCAAGAACATTTAGAATACACAGCTCAAATATATCAGTGTAAATTTAACTTCCTTCACCTTACTGGCATATGAGGAAGTTTACACAGGATTTCGGAAGTGTTCTTGAAAGATGAAATCCTACCTGTTTTTTTTCCTAATAAATGGCACATAATATTAGTTGATCCTGTGTATTTTAGATTAACCTAATCAAACCAATCCATGTGAAATAAAACCATCACTAGCTGCCTTTTTTCATCTTGGTCATAAATTCAATAGCTGGAGTAGGTTCTCAGCTGTAGAGTTCAATGGACTCAGCAGTTCCACATGCAAAGAACTATGTCAACGGACATCTTCTAAAATGTTTTTCTTAAGAGGAACACAGTGATCACCTCTAAAAGTCTAGGATTTTATCAGTGGTCCACTGAAATCCATAGTTAAGGCAAATTAACAGAAAAACATGTTTCTTAGTATACATTTGTATTTTAAATAAAACAATTTTGCAAGTGATAAACCATCTTCCATTCTATACACACTACATCACACCTGCATGAATTTTGAATTTGCAAAATAAGTGCAGTGTATGTGGGTACATAACTGTTCTACTGTTTGCTAAGTATAACCGAAAAGAACTTAGCCTAAACTTCTGTTTGAATATATGTGCTACATTGCAGCACATCTGAAACACCTTTAATGATTCTATCATAACTGTGCTTTTACCGTGTCCTTCTGTTAGGCAGCCAAGAAGCAACAAAAACATGCCACAAAACTTCAAGTTTAACTCTCGCAAGTGGAGGTGGAGATGCACTCCAACACATTTATGTAAGTACAGCATCACTAAGGCTATGAGTAAGTGGGAAAAAATGCAAAGGAAATCTATTTTGGCATATAGATTAAGAACTAAAAATCATTTGTGTTTTAAAATAATGTCAGTGAGGTCTGCTGTGCCATTGATTTTTTTAGCAGAAGTCTCCATTTAATTCAACAGGGGAGTTCTGCTTGAAAATAAAAGGCTACAGCATGCCTGCTATATTTAGGGCCAGCTGATTTAAATCAGAACAACACTGATTATAATAGACATATCCTGATTTACTTCAGCTGAAAATTTGGCTTTTAAAAGCTGATGGAAGTCATTTGTATGTGCTACAGAAGTATGATATAGAAGAGAAACAAACTCTGAGATTGCATTATTCAAATGTCAGCCAGTAAGCCGTTGCTGTAGAAGAGAATTTGCTTCTAAGCTAAATTAACAACAAATGGAAGTTGCCTTTTCAAAAAACTTTACATAAAGCTGTCACTGTGGTTGCTTGCTTAAATGTTGATTTTATCTGACATGATTTTACCAGTCTGTTTGTGATGAGAACAGCAGAGGAACATATGTTCAGTTTCCTATTTTTCAACTTTATCTGCTGCTAATACAGTGATGAAAAAAATTATGACTCAAGTACCTTTAACAGTTTAACTGAAGCAGAATAAACTAGGCTTAATTTATATCTTGTTTAGTAAGAAAAATAGTTATTATCAGAATATATGCTTGTTAACTAAGTGCTTTGTTTGGTCTCTGTGCAAAAGAATATGTGCGCTGAAGGAAAATAATGAAAATGACTCTACTGTACGTGTCACACATTGTAGTTAAATCCTGCAATGGATGTTTTCCCATTACATTCAGTTCATTCTGAAAAGGTTCTGTCCCACACAGACTCCACTTCAGCTTTATGCCTTTATGACCATTTTAACTTTCAGGAAGATATTGATAAAATGAAGTAGTCAGTCAGGAGCAAAAGAACGACTAAAGGATTGCAAGGCATACCTTGTAGGGACAGACTCAAGAGGAGCAATCAGTTTAGCTTATAGAGTTTGCCCGATAAATGTTTACAGGTTGACTTCATCACCATCTGCAAGCAAGCAATACAGGGAGTACGATGGACACTCCACTTTGCTTTAGAAGACAAAATAGAGTAAGATACTACGTACAAAGGTTGAAATTTAATTGCTTCTCAGGTCTCCAATATTGGTAATTTTTTTTATTTTTTTTTTTCTCCTAACAGAAATGCTCAGGGTCAAACAAGGACTAGTTCAGGGAAATCACCTGACCTGTGAATACTGGGGGTAAAAGTAAGTGATCTTAAGGGTCCTCCGTGGATATGTAACTTTTGAGTTTCCTCCAGAGTAAGACGTTAATTAGTAAAAACAAAACCATGTTTCTTGACCCCACAATGTAATGAAAGACATTAATTTCTAATTATAAATTAGAAATACTCGTCTCATTAAAACATGAGAGGTAAGCAGAATTCCACAAACGAATCTATTTCCTCCAACTTAACACTTATTTAAACAAAAGCAAAAGTGCTATTATCAATATACATCATCTTTTAAAATGCAGCTGAGAACAAAACATGAAGTTTAAGATTAACCCAAACCTGAAATTTCCACTCTAGCATAGTTTTATCCTATTTTCCAAGGAGTATGTCGATGTAACAAGAGAAAGTGCCCTCCCCAGGCAAAATGTAGGAATTAAATGGCTTATCAAGAACTGTAACACTAATGTTGGTTCATTTGATAAAAGTTTAGTAAGAACTATTGCATGTGAAAAGGAACTTGAAAATGAACTTCCACAAAAATTTCCTAGCATAATGTTCCGCAGTTCATTGCAATCCCCCCCGCCAAAAAATATTTCAGTGAGTCTTCCCTGAAATCCCAAATATAATAGCCAGACACTTATTCTCTGATCACCATTCAAACTCGCCATAAATCCCTACCACTTCACTGCAATAAGAAGGAACATTATTTCTTAGCAGGGTTTGATAAACTGAACAGATGAGTAGCGTGGTCTTGGAAAATGAGTGGTTTCTACTTTGAAGTGAAAAAGACTTTGATAGATTGATCAAGACAAAACCTTTAATCTCTAATCAAGAATTTAATTCCTTGCATGATTCTAGTAGTCAAGCTCGCCCATTTTTATGACGTTCAGCAATAGCTGTCTTGGTTTTTACATTGCAAGGGGAGTACAATAGACATTCATCTTCAGCAACTCGCAGAAGTTCAGGGCATCTCAAGAGACAGAAGGTGAAGCACAAAGCCGGTTCTAAGTTTACTGCTACAGTGAAGACGTGCATCTCACTGGAATCAAATACCTGCTACTAAACTACCTAATAAGTGTTTTGATTTCATAGTTTAATGGAATTTTCAGGTCGGTTGTAAGAGAAGGTACAGGGTAAGCTTCTTGCCAAGGGCTCACCTTTGCTTCAGAGTGAAGGCAGTGACAGAAACAATTAATTTCAATCAGGGTAAAAAAAAGTGATGATATTTTCAAAATCATATTAACACTCTTGGTAAAAGCTTGTACCATAATCCACTTCAAGTCAGAAGATTCTGTATATTAAAGCTAAGGTACAAAGAAAATAAAATAAGTGTTTATTATCTATAGCAATTTTAACATACTTGATATATCAATCTTCTCAAAATGCAGTTTCCAAATGTATTAAGTTGTGCCACACTTTGACTTAGCCTTATCTGTCTCAATAAATAAAATAGGGGTACATATTTAGTAAGCACAATCCATGCTGTCCAGAAACAGGTAAGATATCTTTCTCATAGACTGTTGAATTAGATAAGGGCAACAACAATTCTGCCAGAGACTGATTAGTCTTGCAGAAAATTTCCAGATGGAAGAGGTTGACATCTTACAGAAAATTATATATAACCAAAACAAGTGCCTAATCCATATCAGTTTTTAATATCACAACCAACTCAATTCCAGCAGATGACTTCATAGCCATAAGAGAAAAGAACTTGGATGCAAATGGAAATCCAAGTTATGAAAGCTAGTGGGCAGGGTTTTTCTTTTGTTTTTAAAGGCAGTCAATATATGTGAAAGGAAAACTGAATTTATAATATTAGAATTATTTAGGAAAATTAATTATATTAAAAAATATTATTATTTTCTACTTTTCTGGAAAAACCTCACAACTGTCCCAGCAGCTTTTTAAGACATTTTAAAAATGCATTTTGTGATATTACAAGTCACAGTTTGAAAGAGATAGTGAAGTCTTTTCTAGGCTAAACAGTTTTACAGTATATTATACAATGACTAGAACTGATTGGCACCTAATTAGAGAGTGTTACTGATTGATTATTGATTCACCATTGGGAGATTTCACATCTGTTTCTTATTTCAACGTTAAATTTCACCCTTGAACAAGGTTATCAGCACTACCTAATCTCATCTCTTAGATACAAAAATAGATTTTAATTAAAAATAACTAGTCAAGATAAAGTTACATTAAAAGTATTCAACAGCAGGCTATCCCTTCTTTTATATTCTGATTCAAAGAGATGATTCAGATCTCTATTGAGATAACAGATTTTTCTGAGCTTCTGAATCAGAGATAAAAATCAAAAGGAAAAAAGCAATTAACAAGATTCATGGGTTTGCTATTTTATTTGATTTTGTCAGTCTATTGCCAAGACTTTGCTGTATCCAGCATCTAGACTACTTTAACAGGATATTTACCCACATGCATAATTTAAAACATATTGACAAAAAGTCCAAGCAATTGGTGAATGGGGATTTGGACTTTAATTTAATCTGTGAAGGGATCAAATCTGCTTCTACTTTTATTTGGAACACAAGCAATATGGGGTCTTTGCTTTGGTATCTCTACATTATTGTCATGTAAATAATAAGTATTGATTGTCTGAACAGAGGCTGCAGAAACACAAACACATATACAGTTAAGTCAAAATGATAATATTGTTCTTGAACCAATCTACTAAAACCATGATCCCTTGCTATTCATCTAGCTGAATAGATAAAGAGTAACGCAATTTAAGATGAGCTAATTATCTCCTGCACATTCATGGCATATCGGATGCACAGTATGCCTCTTTAGTCACCCTAAAATTACGTACTTTATCGAGAATGACAATTATAGCACTAAACCAAATTATATCCAAGAAGTGTTCTTTCCACTAAGGTGACGTACAAGTGACACTGGTAGCTAAATGCCCCCTCTCACTCCTTCTGTGCAATGCATAACGAAACCCAGTTTTCAGAGCTGAGCATAAGGACCGAATGCCACCTGTTTTGGAGGTGGTGTTGAGGAGGAGATATGGGGAAAAGCTACAAAAGGTAGTATCCTTCCCTTAGGAAAAGGCTATGCAATTTTAAACCTACCATCAAATTTGATGCGGGGTGGGGGGAAGAGGAGAAGGAATACCTTGCCCTAACATAAAAATCTCATTTCCTCTGACAGAGCATGGTCACCTCATAATAGCCAATTTGTTCATTACTTTCTTACTCAGAATCCTGCAAGTAAATACTAAACTATTGCACCTTATTTCTGCATATGTAACAAGTGTAATCATCAAATATTTATTTAAATAAATTAGAAAACAAAAAGCCCTCTTTTTCATTAGGAAATTCCTCATAAACACAGCCAGGAAAAATGATAACAAAGCATTTTAACCAAATCGTCCTCCAGCATAAAGTGAACTAGCTCTATTGCTGCAACTAAAAAGCTGTCAGAGTATAAACCTGTCCAGAAATGAGGGATATGTCTTAGACTCACTGAAGTGTCATGTGCTACTTGCAAAAATGACATTTGGCAAGTGAAGTGTTAGATTTGAACCTGATCCTCTAAGAGGCTATCAAGCATTATTTGCCCAATTTAATAAAATGCTCAAATCCATGTATTATGTAAGTACACTAGTAATCCTTCTGAAGTCAAAGGATCTATCCACACATTGAATATTTAATGTCGAGTGAGGCACTCAAGCACATATCTAACATTAAATGCTTGGGCCCTCACAGAATCTAAAAACGACTGCTCACTAGCTCAGTCACGTGGGTAAATTGAATGACGGATTAAGCACTCATTCCAAGCCAAGTATCCAGCCTTCCAATTTTATTGTCCAAATCTTTTACAGACATTAATTTATGAAAAGAGGTAAAATTATGCTTAGTTTGGCTTGCTGTGCGTACTATCATTGTTAGTTAACTTTTCAAGCAATATTATGTTTTCCTCTTATCTAAAAAGTAGTACTTCTGGCACGTAATGATTCCACTCAGTTTCACTTATTCAATTACAATTACTTTGAAATTTTCTATTGTATTTCACCATCTATTCACAATAATATACAATATTAAGTAGGTCATCGTTATATACTGCTTTAATTAAAATCCTGCATTCTTTAGATCACTGTAGTTGGTTACCAAATTATTTCAAGACAGACTTTGGCAAAAAAGGCTGGATGCTAGATCAAATGAAATTTGACACAAGTCAAAATAATACCAATCCTATGTGTGGAGGTCACTAATCACTTTCTCTTAATGATATATCCTACAGTCACTCTTTAGAAATTCTTTTTCTCTCGCTGGTCTTTCAAAATAAAATCTACATTTTGATTAAAAAAAAAAAATATTGCCTTCACTCTTCCTCAAAGTTTTCCATGCCTTTGATCTTTGAAGAGCTCTGAAATAATGATTTGTTTTGTCTAGAAATACTTCTTCCCCAAGGATAAAGTGTAAATTTATTTTTCTGACTATAATATATTCAATAACACAAATAAAAGTCAAAAATAGATGTAACTTCTGTACGTGCCGTTTTTGAAAGTTTAGCATGTAAGACCCAAAATATGCATCTTAATCCAAGATGAAAGAAAAATTGCTATCAACAGAAAGACAACAATTTACAAAACAATTACTTGACAATAGTATCTGAAATGTTACAGTAAGGCCTGACTGAAAAACCTCTGAAGTCAAAGGGAATTTCTTCCTTTATTCCAAGCAGAATTTGGGCTACTTCTTTGCTTTGTTTTCCAAAGAATCCTGTTTAGGTATCACTTGTAATGATGAACAGTACGTACAAATAAAATACTCTCATAATACAGCTGCTCAATGTATTTAGGGTCACAGATAATAGTGTCCCGACTTCAGCCAACACGGGCAAAACACACATCACAACATGGCAAAGGCAGAGATTATATGCGTTTAGTTACAGCAGTATCGCACTCCTGACGCAGAAAGACAGCAATCATGCTTTTTATAGCTCTAACGCGACGGCATCTGGAATATTGCACTCCCCTGCACAAAAATATTGACAAGTCACTGAAGTGAAATACAAATAATCAAGGGGCTAGAAATATTGATCTAAGGTTGAGAGCGCCAAACATACCAAGCATGGCTAAGAGAAAACAAGAGGTGGAATCTGATAATTCTGTACAAACACAAGAAAAGAGCAGCTTTCAGAAAGAGAAAGGAATTATTTAGGGTTTTTCACAGAAGAATCAGCAGCAGTAATGGGGAAAAAAAAAAGGGGGTGGCACCCTCATCTCAGTCCTTTCAAAGACAAATCTACTCCTCTTTGATTAGCAGAAGTTTGTGCACAGGCAACGCAGGGGAAAACTCATGGTAGCTAACAAATAAGACTGGGCCATGCACAGAGCTGCCCTATGGCTTTTCCCTTGTTTGAAAAAACTACTTGACTTTGTAACTAGGCTGAAAACTCTTCTAGGCAGGGCACAGCATGGTGGAGTCTATCTTAACTGATGTTCTGGTTATAAATAATGCACTAAGCTAGTTAACAAACTTAACTTGCTAGAAAACTTTAGGCTGGCAGCCCATAACTGCAGTAGAGTTTTGGCTGTATACAAGTGCAAACTCCAACAGAGCAGAGCTGTAACATTAGGGATTTAGCATGGAGAAAGTCTAATTTTGAGACTTTTTGAAATCTATATGAACATCTGTTTTATTACTGTACTAGCAATCTGTAAACCCTCCAATTGTGCAAATTCCCTTGCAGCAATCACATTAGTGGAAGAAAAGCAATAACAAAAAGAGTTCACCAAATAGCCTTAAAGAAAACCAACACATTTCTTCGGATTTCTAAACTAGGAGTGGAGTATAAGTTATGAAATCATGGCAATATTAAATAGTATGAAGTAAATTTTCCAGTATTCATCTAAGGTATACATTTTAAGTTACTAAAAAAGGTTAACATGAACTGAATATGAGCAATGCTAATACAACAAATACCACTAGAATCACAACACAGAAAACTGCTGTTTTCCTGTTGCACTCCAAAACTTCATTATGTGGCTGTGAATATCCACTTATTTCCAAGCTTGTTTTTAGCTACGTATGGTGACAGATGGGCCTTAGGCCCGAGTTCTGCAAATTAAGTTAGGGAAAAACTTGTCAGAACATTCATACTTTTTCTAGTTTCTGAAATATTTCAGAACTTGTTTATTTTCAAATCACAAGAAGAAATAAAGTATGATCAAAGAACTCCTAGGGCTCAGGAAAAAAAAAAAAAAAGTATTTTGAAAACCTCCTGTTTACAAAAACTCAGATTCCTTAAATTTTACAGAACATTAGTGCTCTGGATGTCACAAAACCAAGTCATAGGTCTACTTAAAAAAAAAACCAAACTATTAAGACCGCAAATTCCACATCGACAAGAAAATATCATCCACATAGACTGCCCATTGTCCAAAAAGAAAAATTTTCAAATAGCTCAAAAATGGAACTGTGAGTTTTCAGTCTGAGTTGAGTTTGAGTGACTGAGAACAAGGAAAACCAAATGTTCCAGCTCTGGGTGACACATGGACTGTTCCTGTTTGAGATTCACCCCCTTGCCTGATCTGACGCTAAAAAAAAAAAAAAAAACAAACCAACAAAATCAGACCAAAGCAGAAACTTCAGCAAATATACAGAGGTTTTGTGCCTTTGAGGTGACTAATCCTGATTTAAAACAACACAAATAACAATCCCATATCTCCTTCATACACTACCCAAATCCTTGCAGGCCTCCTGGGGCACATGACTGTACTCAAAAGCCCTACAGCCATATACTATGTTTATTTGTGCCCTCAATAAGGAAAAGAGAAAAAACAGAAAACACTAAGACATGCAAGTCCTCTGTATCCCCTTAAAATTAGCCCTGTATCTCCACACAAACCAAGTAAATAGCTTGAGTACACTAGCATAATTCACCTCACTAACACTTATTTACATCATAAAATCTGGCTCATGTTATGTTTTTAGTGTAATGATCCACAGAAAGAGGAGAAAAAAAAAAAAATCCTTCCAATCCAGACAATCAAGTGCTTTCTGCAACCTGAACATGGGCTTCAGCCAAGACAAAGAATAAAGGGCCCAAATGAACAGAAATTGTGTCCACAGGCTTGGCGTGTTTCATATTACGAGCTCAATATATCACCTGTAATACGTAAACCCTACGTACTTCATCCTGAAAGCTTATTTTCTTGAAGTATGAGGTTCAGTTCTAAAAAAGGACTGTGTTTAATTGTACGACAATGGAAGGATTTGAAGCAAAGCTCTGAATAATGGAACTTTATCCTCCTGCAAACAAGAGAGCTGACACAATGTATTCAATATTATAAATCCTGCTGTGCTGCCAAAGTTATAATAAGGCATTCTTAGAGGAAAGCCTAATGATGAGGGAAAATACAACATTATTTTTTTTCCTTACGTGAATTCATAAATTTTCTCAGAATCACATCTAGACAGTAAGGTACTACCTGCACAAAAATAAATCAACAGAAAGCTGTTATGTTGGGTTTAGGGGTTGGGGGGGGGGGGTGTTTGTGGTTTTGGGTTTTTTTTTGTTTTTTTTTTGTAATCTGTTACAGATTATGCTTTCTTCCTGAATATTGCATTAGATGTAGGTATTATAGCAGAGCTTTTAACACACGCAGTCTGAAATGGATGGGAAACAGCTTTGGTGAAAGAGATTTATCTCAGCCTCCTGTCTGTTGAATTTGTTTAAATACCTCAAATAAATTCATATCTGGTTAACTCTGAAGTCTACAACTAACGTTACTTCTGTTGTGCAGTTTGGAGGATTAAACTGTATCTGCCAGGAATAAGCCCAGAGCATTAAGAAAACATCCCTTTCTAGATGCAAGAGAAGTTTTCTTTGACTGGGGTGGGGGAGGATTGTACAAAGGCCTTTGGACACCAACCAGTGGAACAAACGATCAAGAAGCAAGTGCTCCAGAGCGCCAGAAAATGAACATGTCCCCACTATTTTTGCCTTGTAGTACACAGACTGTCCTCTTTTATTCGATCATCCAGTAGGAAAGAATCACAAGCATTTGTGATATATTCAATAATCCCTAGATACAGGAATATCTGTAAGTCCTTCAACTTCATTTTTCAGTTTAATTACCGACAAAAGGTGTTTACTGACTAATATACTTCTCTCGTATGAGCAATTCATTAATGTGAATATTCCAGCTAGGGCTCAGCATGCACAAAAGCATAACTCTGCATTGACATGCAAAGAAAATAAGGATTTCCAGTAACTCCATGTGAAAGCTAAAGCTAACTTTGGCTTTATCTTATATTATTATTGTAAGGCCATATAATTGAGTGACCAACACTTCGTTTCCAGAGAAAACAAAATTCATGAGAGCATAAGGCTTTCAAAACCGTGTGTGAAAGAGCACTGGTCTGCACGTTGTACAGCAATCCTCCATTTGCCACTGAAAGCTACACAGAAAGATATCTTGTGCAGCAGCAGGAGTTAGGCACTGTATACTAAGGTAACAAGTCCTACTTGAACAGGCTTACCACTCTGTATTGGGAAAAAAGGCGAGGATTGTCATTGCTTCTCTGAGAGCTAAGCAGCATATTATCTTTTGCTCTAATAATAGTAATGAATTAAATCATGGTTAGATAATGAATTGCTTCCTTGTAGGTCTAAGGGTTAAATCATACTCGATCACAGTGATTCCGGTGCCATAGATATTTACATCCAAGCTTCCAGGGGTCAGAAGGCTGAAGGCTGCAGAATTGCACATAGCTGGGGTACTTGTTTCATGGTGGGGAATTTGCATTTTGTTCATGCCTTCATTTAAAAACACCTACTCCATCCCATAATAGAGATTTCAGTGGTTAATTCTGGCTTAGGAAGAGCTAAACCTCTCACACTCAACCAAAGCTAGGAATAGATCCCTCACAAGCAGGGTTTATTGGGAGTTAATTCTGAACTTGGTACGTATAGAAGCGCTCTCTCCAAAAGGCCAGCTGTTTCCTCTGGCTTCACGGGGGCTGCTCAGCCACTGAGCCATGGGGGATGCGGCCCGTGGCCCGTGAGGTTAGACTCGCTGCCAGATTACAGTAAGAAACTTCTGCCAAAAATCTAACACTGACAGACACAGGAAATCCCTTTTCATTTAGTGATCTGCCAAACAAGTTTTGGGACAGATCAAATTTGAAGTAATAACTACGAAAACAGTAACTTGGATTTTTTTAGTGCATCTTCTCAGAGATGACTGTGTACAAGACGTCACATTAAGGGAATCGTGACACAAAGAACCAGCGTATTCTTGTCACCCAGTGCTGAGCTGTCACCTTATTCTTGACTTTACAGACTTTAACCGGACTTTTGCCATTTTTTCCAGGAGAACGGGATTAGTGTCTTAGAAACACAATTACTAATGAAAGCCTGTGTAAGAATTATCTAAGACCTCTAAAACGAGAGGACAAGCACCCCAGTTGTTATAAGTCAGCACAATGCCACCACTTCATAACAGCTGGGGATATGGCTTACAAAACATATGTTTTGGTAGCGATTTGGGAGGCCGGCACGGGATGTGAAATGAGTTCATCGCTATAAAAACGAAACAATAATTAAAGCAGTGACTAATTCTGTCCTGAACCTTTGTATGGGCAGAAGTAAAAATACTGAATGAAAAGCAAAAAATATTTTAAGACGACATTCTAATCACAATTCTTTTGGGACAGATAGCCTCAAAACAGTATTTCTGCAGGAGTGACAAAACCCATTTTCAATAATTCTAAAAAAATCACCATTCTGAATAATTTGCTAGGGCAAATTAACATGAGAGTGCAACTTCATAAATACTGGTAGAGTTTCCATCCTAGAGCAACATTTCACTTATACCATCTGAACAAGATCAGGGTTGGGTTTCTTTCCTACCAGTTGCAGTGTACCGCTTCTCTAAAAAAAAAAAAAAACAAAAACAAAAAAAAAACAAAAACAAAAAAACCAACAGCCTCGAACAGGGTGGTAAATATTGCAAGTTTGTGGTATTTTACAATAGCACATTAACAACGTATTAGTTCCATGACACGTCAGACTATTAACTTAATTCTATAATTATATGGTTTAAAACACATAGGTAAACAAAAGCTATAATCGTGAAACAAATGTATGCCGTGTTATTATTCCGAAACACCAAGCCTAACATACATTTGACTCCTAATGGAAAAAACTTTGCATCAGTGATATTAGGTATTAAAGTAAGCAGCAGCATCAGGAGTATCAAAGGATTGAATTAAATCATAACCAGATTGATAAACTGTTTTTTATGCTACTACAAAGCATTTGTGCCTGATAAATTTAACTTTGACATTTTAGATAAATGTAGAGATTAAAAAAATGGAGACCCCATGTGTATAAAACCACCTTTTACCTAATCTCACTTCATGAGCTGATACAGAAGACAAAAAAGCACCAGTCTATCACGTACTTCTTTAGAATGGTTTTTAAATTGGAGACCTGGAATTGAATGTCTGTGGACAGACACTTCCAAAGCATTACCAGTGAAAGATAAGGAAAAAGGGTATACTTTACAAAAGAGTTTGTGAGAAGCTGTCAGGGGAACTTCTGAAACACTGATGCGATGAAGGTGAAGGCCCCAGTGGAGTACATCTTAAACAGCCACATTCCATACGCTAATCTTGTTATAAAGAATTGCTCCAATTTAAAAAAATAAATAAAAACCCAGACTGACAAAACCCAGCATTCCAAAGGTTAAAACATGCTTCCTTGTCATTAGACAAAGTCCAGTGAGAAACACTGAATGCTTCTATAGCGTACTCAAGAAGAAAGCCCTCAATAACTAAATGATGCTCTGAAGAAGCCTTATAAGCACATCTGTCTGAAAGAGATCAATCTCAGAAAATCTACTGCTTTATGGACCTGAAGTAGAAGAGGTTTCTAGCATCAAAAGCTTTTCTTCCCGTAGCTTTCCAAGTTTGCCTTAGCTTTCTCATTTCTACTGCACAAGAGCAGTTGATAGATTGTAGGGAGCAGCACAAAAAAACCACCACGTTGTCTGGCAGCTGTAAACAGTTCAATCGGGAGCTGCCTTTATATTTATCTTCAAATTGCATCCACCACACAGAAGCTTTAGCCTATTTCTGTGTATTACCATATACTACACCAAATCATAATCTAGGTCACTAGAGTGTAATAAATACAGATGGTACAAGAAATGGCTAAACTTTTGTGATTAGTCAGCTCTTTACAAAGGTAACAAAGCTAAACTGAACTGAAAACGACTGTTCCTAGTGTACTTGAGCAGGAATCTTGCTCCCTCCGCTTCAGAGCTGAAGACCAGCTTGTAAAGCCAGAAGCTTATCTGTTTCTTCTAATTATGTCAATTATTATAATATACTTCCACCTGAAAATGTCATCCTACTAATATTCCGAGAGCACCATGGCTATAAAATAATATTTGTCATAAAACTTCTGAAAGCTATACAGACAACATGAGTTAATTGAGGCCGGACTTGGATTAAATTAGAACATTTGTATGTAAAAGCAACTATTTCTGGCTTAAATATCCACATACCTTTCAGAACTATTTTGAGCTGACAACACAGTCACAGCTTTTGTGACCAGAAAGCGGTCAAAAGTGCTCAGTGCTTTGAGAACACTAACCACTAATGGAGATAGTTGCATGAACCAGGTTTGTTTACCTGGATTAATAAAATGTCACAAATTTAACACAGAAACTTAGCTTGGTAGCATAACGTTGTGCCTTATTACACCAACGATCACTTTGTCCCAGCATCTATTATTAGAATTCTGGATACTAAATTATGATGCTGCATCAAAAATTAAATCAAACCCCATCAAATCTGGCTTCTTTCACATTAACCACTTCCAAAATAATATCTGATTACATTAAAAAAAAAAAATCCCACATTTTAAAATTCTGCTGTTCTATTGTAGCAGTTTTGAAACATTTATAAGCTCAGCCTGTGTGTGTTCTAATCCCAGTGGCTGGCATAACAACGGCCTGAGGATCCTAGGCTGTCAGGAACAACAAATTGCCAACAAGAAACACATCCTGTAAAACACTGCCTGGGTAGTTTGTTTAAATTTGAATCTGTATCTCTGTTGTTGGCATATAGCATTAGTCATGACTTAAACCATTAGTAACAGAAAGCTCTCCCCCACCTAACACACAATGCAATAACAAATGCGACTACCGTATCAGCAAGGAGCAGGCTTTTTATCAGTTTATTTTAAAATGCTAGTTATTTGTAAAAATAAAATAAAATCACAAAAACTAAACAGAGCATGCAGCAATTTTCAACCGGTTATCTAGCTCACAGAGCGACTACAGAAATCAGAGCATTAAAGGTTGTGGTGTGCCTGTTGCATTGATTTTCATGCCAGCATACTTGGCATGGTGTAAAAGCATCAGTACATGATAAACTACAAAGTATTTCATAAGGGGATGGTTTGCATTAAAAAGGGAAAACAATGGCGGCTTGCTGGGTGTAGGCCATGGCATGCAATTTTTACTGTCTTGGGGGCAGTACGATTTATGGTACGCTAGCAGACACTGCTTTATATCTAGCTCTACCAGCTGTGTTTAATAACCTTAACTGTCCCTTTTGCCAAGAAGAAAGCACCCACAAGCCAGTGGTGCCGTCAGCAGGGGATTATTGTGTTCAGACCTCCAAGAAACCCATGCAATCCTGCTGAAACACTGGGAGAACCCACTCTCCTAATGAGACTCAAATAAACAACCAAAGAAAATGCACAAAAATGTAGACTTTTTCCACTCAGTTTAGGCTTATAAAACACCTCCAACTGGGGCTTAAGGTCACTCCACAGTCAGTGGATGGATAAGTCACCTCCAGAGATGATGATTATGTAGATCTCGGGAAGGTTAAAATCACTCTCTGATGGTACCTGTTTTCTCTCCATTGATAAGACAATCACTAGAGTCCTGGTACATCTCACTTTGGTATCACAAATAAGGGCTAGAGAAAGCTGGCATGCATCTATGCATCTGTATACTTATTCTATTTACTCTTTACTACCCCAGTACCAATGGCTAAAGTCTAGCCATGCTTTCAGGTACAGAAATTAAGCAGAGAGAGAACTAGCAGCACCTGGGAAGCTCACATCTCAACTAGAAGACATTTAGCAGCCTTCCAAAAACATACAACCTCTCACGATCTATCACAGTTTTAGTGACTGTGATGTAATATCTTACAAAAGGATACAACATAGTCTCTGGCAAGCTAGCCTACCACAAACAACGCGGCTGATCATAAAAAAGCATTAATGTAAAACTATGGCAAGCTGCAACATCAAGGAACTGGATTTAAACCACAACTTTCAATTCCATCAGAGGCTGAACATAAACTACATTTTTAACGTCTTTTACTCCTTTTAAGCAAGTACTCCAGAGTTTGGTACTTGGGCAGGAACAAGATGACCAACTGATTTGACGATTCATAACAATTCTCCATTCAGAAAGTCATGACAGCCTATGTTTGTGGATGTCACAGAAATAAATTCTTCAAAGAAAACTTGTTACTCTTCCATCCAAAGAGAAAGCTAAAATTTACAGAAGTTTGAGTCTATATTTTTCCTCTTTTCACTTAGTCTTTTCCTGCATTTGGAATGCATTTCTCTTAATCCAATTACCTCCATCTCCGACTTACAAGACCCGCTAACCACCGCTTATGTACTGCTTTGACATTGTAACCTTGCATGCTTGTCAGGTTTTTTACCATCCATGAACAAAACTATTTAGCTCACGTAAAATCCCTATCCCTTTCTCCCCCTCAGGGTCCAGTTTTGGTTTAACGTTCTCTTTTGAACCAGGTCTTAGCCTTGCAAAAAGCAAACCACTTGTATCCTGAGTGGAACCATGAATATGGCTCTTCTACAATAAATAGTTTCTCTGCTTTTTTCTCAAGGATTCCAGCTGTCATGCTTTTGTCTCTTCTGCTTGCATCTTTCAATAAACACCTTTGATTTAGCAAAATGCATTCAGAAAAGATAATAACATACCAGAAAAAAGAAAAGGCATAATGCTGCGCCAATCGTTCACGAGGACAGAGTTTTGGCCAGTTGTTTGTGAGCAATTTGGTTATTGCATGGAGATTCATTAAGTTTTACCTATGCTCAGATGTTTACAAACAAAACAAATTAAAATAGAGGCAGAATTAAGATATCAAAACTTTAATTATTTAGGATTGAGAAAAAGCAGATATTTGAAGCCTAAAGTATTTTATAAATTAAATTAAGTGTTGACAAAGAATAACATTTTCCCCTAAAGTGCAATAGTCTGTTGAAAGATAACAAGCAAAGGAGAATTAGTAAACAAATAGCAAATTTGATCACAACAGACCTGTTAATTTGGAATGGACTCAAATACATAGATAAATACAGATTTATTTTCAGGCTGGGTTTTCTTCTAAGTGTCCTGATATTTTTATTAATCGCTCTGCACACAATATATTATGTCCCCTAAGGTTTTTCATGTACTTCCTACTATGTTTATTGGAGAATAATTGCCAGCTGTCTTTTACTGGCTTACATTTGCAGCTTTGAAGAAACAGACGCCTTTGTATAGTATCAAAACGAAAACTGCAACCGTGTCTTCCAAAAGCCGTTGTTATAATTGCTTCAGAAACCTTGATCAATTTAAAATATGTAGCTCTGCTTTGAACTAATAAGTGTCAGTCTAAGCAGAAATATTAAAAGTGTGGTTCAGATATCCAGTAACGGTGACAGGCAGAGAAACTAGAAAAAGCTGGGGGGGGGGGGAAGGGAATCTTTAACTCCATGAAAATGCGATTAAAGAAAGAATCTTAAACATAAAGAGAAAAGATATTAAGCTCCTAATCCAACACAAGTGAGCTGAAACACACGTTGTACTATGTTCGTAATCATCTGTTTTGACAAAAATGTGCTGTGGTGACTGTTTAACATGCACAGTGTATACTGAAATCCTTTTTGCAAGTAAAAAAGTAAATCTGTGAATATAATTGCCTTAAGTATATACTGGAAACAACAATTAAGGATTAAAAAAGGTAGGAATCGCTGTTAAAACAAAGATACACCCATCTGAAACTTATGAGCTTGGTTCTCAACTTTACAATTTCTCCAGATCAGCTCTAGCTGCCCCCCGCTTTAAATGTTTTAGAAATACGTATCTTGCAGAGGTCTGTATGCATCACATACTGTTTAATGAACCTTCATATTCTTTATGTATCATTGCAGGCTGAACTCTTTCCTCCAGAAAGCTGACTACTCCCCTCTGTTGCTCTGAAATACAGGACATTTCCTATTTAAGTCTCAGAAGTTTTCCAACTTTGTTTACTCTGGAGAATCACTTGGGCATTTTTTAATAACTATGCTTTATATCTATGCACTGGCCATGGAATGATTTTGCCATGCATTCCTAAGAGATCATGTTTCTCAAGCCTAATATTTCTGCATACAAGTGCTGCTGGGCTCTCTCTGCAATCGCAGCCCAGGGGCCAGCTGGCATCAGACGGGCGTTTGAACCGGTGGCCTGGTTGCAGATAGGACAGCTGGAAGTTTGGCATCCTTTTGTGATATGCGGTCATTTGAATGTTTGGGATATGACAAAACATTTATCAGCCTCCTCCTCCACCAGAAACCTCTTTCAGTTACTGCTTGTTAGAGCTGCTTTTCTTCCTTCTATGGCAAAATAGGATTCTGACCCCTTACAAGTTCACCCAGAACTGGGCATTTCAATCTCTCCTGCGCGTGATGGCTGGATTTCCATGTTTCGGTCACATTTGTCTCTCTCTAGCTTGGTCCTATAGAATTCCTCTATAATAAGCAGCCATCACTGTTTTTATCTCTTCCCCAAATTCCTGAGACAGTACCCCTGAATCTGCTAGCTCTTCTAATCAGTTGAGGTATTCCAGGCAATATTGTTTCTTTGACTCCTCCTTTCCCTTCAGAGACAAAGGGAAAGAGGCATGCTATTCCTTTCCAGGTCTAGATGAGCACATCATCTAGCAGTAGTGCCACTGCTTTTGCAGTTTGTCGGTTGTCTTGCAATCCAATAACCTCAAAGATCCATAAGTCAGCACACAGCTTGTTTGGTTTCCTTCTACACATTGTTTTATTTGCACATTCAAACCATCCCTTCTCGGCAGTGGATTGTGCTGGACTGATTTCTGTCACTGTTTGACATGCTGCATGGGCAGCAGGCTCCGTGTTTCTAACACGGAATGATTTATCAGGAAAATTAGTCAAAGTAGTATTGCATTTCAGCCTGATTTCTCAGTGCTTCCACAGTCTGTTCTCCTTCTGGAGCGCCACACGTAGGTTGTTCCACTGGTATGTATACGCCTTCTTTCTCCGTAATCCACGTGGAAGTCTAAAGCACTCATCACAACAGATTTCAACACATGCTGGACAAACTACAAATAGACAAATGATGTGCCAGGAAAGGTAACTGTATGAAAGCGGTAGATGTTGTACTGGTCCAGCCAGGAGCAAATCATTCAGCATCTGTTTCAAAAGCAGTTTCACAGATACACTACGTCTCTCAATTAATAAAAGGAAACACTGCTATATGTACTATCTTCCGCTCCCCAGGTAAATCAGTAATATGAGGGACAGACAGTCTCTCTAGACAAACTACCATTCCAAGTACAACTTGGAATAAGCAGTCAAAATGATGTTATTCACCCTCCAGCTATTCCATTGCAAAAGATGCCTTTCAGTTGACTGTGCAATGTCAAATTGCCTCACTTGAATTGCAGAAGAGAAATTATATATGACCTTTATCCTTATGCTCAGTCTTCTCCATCCTAGAGCTTTTTAAATACAATTTAGCACAATTATTTAGAATGATTTCACAGCAACATGAAGGCAACATTTTTTCTACAACCTTCTAAAAGGCATCTAAGAAATAAATTAATTTCATGGATGCTAATTTCGCTGAGCTCTGAAAAGAAAGCATAACTAAGAAAGTTCCACTGACAAATAGGATGCAACTGTGCAATTACAGAACATTTTTACAGGGGGTGGGGTGGGGGTGGGAGGTAGGGAAGAGCTGAGCTTGTGTGTAAACTTCCCTTTGGCATTTTGCGCCTTTATTGGAAGAATTTAGTCTTCATTTAATACACAGAGTTTTCTAGAATTTTGGAATTATACTTTATTGAAAGAGAAGAATTTAATCACCAACACTTTTGGAGCAGACATGACATGATACCACCTAAAAAGAAAATAAGCTGGTTTTACCTGAGCCTGGACCTTTAAATACCAAAGCCTCTAGAAGGCTATACCCACACTGCTCAGCAAAGCAAGTCACAAACACACACACTAGGTACTTTTTAAATAAAAGTCCTCTACCCCTGCCAAATCAAAACCAGCTTTCACCCAAACAAAAATGGTTCTTAACAATAAGTAATACCGCGTTACTCGATTTCAGCTGTCCTCCTACACTAGCTGAACTGTACATTGCAGAACATTTGTTTTTACAGAAAAAAAATGGGCATTTTTATTTCTGCTGCATATAAAAATACCTGGTTTCTTTTTTGAGTTGACAAGTGTTTTCCTCTTCTTGGTTTGTTTTTTAAAGATAAGATAAAATGCAAATTCAAAAATACAAACAACAACTGAGGAAAAATGTCTCAGATGTGACAAGTTAAGAAAATTAGCAAGTTGAACACAAATGCTTAGGCAACCTTAACTGTACCCACACTTATTTTTCCACATATACCAAGTCCATTAAGGTACATTAACTTTAATAATTAGAGGCTATAATCATAAATATAGCTTAGGAATACTTTACAGAATTTTTTACCAACAAAACTTCAAATGTTGATGTTTCAGTTTGGGGGGTGGGGGGCGGTGTTGGTTTTTTTCAGACCAATACTATTTACAAACTTGTGGGGTGGGGGGCAGGTACCATGAATATGAAATTTAGAAATGTATAGTTCAGGATTGTCATAAGTGTGGTAAACATCCCAGTACATGAGGAAGACAGAGGAAAGTAATTTACTCTTCTAGAGAAGAAAGTAATTCTTAGAAGGTTTACAGTATACATAAAAATAAAATTTCCTAATATAGAGTAATAATTCCTGTAACCAGCTGCATATTTTAAGTGAGGATAAATGATTAAATAGTTAAGTAGGTGCACAAGAGAGACTATATTGACGGAAAAAAAAACAACCTCTAGACTAAAAAAAACCAAACAACCATGAGCTTCTGCTTAGTGTAATTTTTCTCCCTCAAAATGGCCAGCACTCTCAACATTAGGCTTTAGAATAGAACTCAGGTTCAGCCTAACAGATAACGACAACACTTTCTTCAAAATAAAAGAAAAATGGATAAACACATTTTCTGAGATATCGAAATTTTTTAACATGTTGCACAACTTCCAACAATGTCAGCAGTTCTTCCCTATGTATTTTGAAATAAAGTGCTAATTTAGACAGAAAAGTCTTACAAAATCTTCGTCTTCAATTTTCCTGACCCTGAGTCTGTATCTTCCCACTTGCAGATGCCCAGCATTACCACACAAGGCAAACATCTAGCAGAAGTCATAAAACAAATGGACGATTCAAAACCTGATTTAGTCCTTCTAAGCTTCAAATGGAGATTTAAAAAAGACTGAACGTTTCGCTAGTCAATTTGCAAACATGTACCAAACAGGCTTTTTGAGAAAAAAAGAAAAGTCAAAACAGCAATAGCAGTTTATCTTGTATTTAGATTTCTAAAAGTTATCAGAAGACAGTTGTACACCCTGAATTAACAAAGAACACACAGATACAAACAATGCAGTCATCCACAAAAGATGACTTTCATTTACAAGGATTACAAATTAAACACCAGCTTAGAGACTGATACTGCCAAATTTATACAGTGTAACAATAGAGAATTCTCCAGCAAAAGACTGACTTTTGAGAACTGCAGAACAGACTCGTGAAAGGACACTTAAACTTTGTCTATTTGTAATTATTAAACAAGTAGGTTTTGTCAGCATATTCAGCTTACTGACAGACCAAGAATTACACAGCGTTTAACTATGCTCATTATATAGGTTCTGTACTGCAGCTAATTCAAATTGAGTAGCCTTAACTTTATAAATATAGACCAGTTTAAAAAAAAACCCAAACATTTCCACAAGCATTTAAAGTTATTCATTACACAGGTAAGGACCTGCTGTGCATGCACTGCAGTCCCAGCAAACCACGTTAACCAGTTCTTCAGCAAGGCTACTCACATGCAACATATTCTTGCCAGGCAGAGATCAACTGCCTTGCGCGCTTCCAGTCGCTCTGACTGTTGAGAGCATGAATACTGGCGATTGTCACACTGGGAACCTGTGGCATTGCAATACCTGCTCAAATCAACTGCACACAAACAACAGCTTTGACACAAAATGTTGCTAATAAAACTAGTAAATTTAGTCTCACTACCAGCTACCATGGAGTCCACAGAACTACCAGGCCAATGAGATCTAAATGACGCTGGGATGCTCCATTTGTGTTTTAAAATGAAGAGTTCACTCAGGAGTCTTGGGAGGTCTGAGGGCTGTTAATTTGAAAAGGGCTCTGGAGAACAGAGTCTTTTCAAGCTAGGTCTCCTCCAGGCAGGCTGAGCTGGAAGGGAGATTGGGAGCCTTTTTCAGGGAGCAAGCAGCCCAAGAAAGGGACCCCATTCTCAAAGGAGCCGATTCAACATCTCCTGCTGACTACAGTGGCAAAGCACTACTGCTAATTAGTGTGTGTTGGGAGGGAGGAACAAATACTTTAAGCATGACTTTGGTTTAAGTCTTCAAACACGGAATGAGGTATATTCAGCAATATATTTCACACAACATTGTCCATTACTTGTAAATTAATGTTATCCTCTACAGAGTCTGGTGGATTTTGTTAATAGACAACAAGAATGGCAATTAAAGTGAAACAGAGTATGCAGTGATTGGGATACACTACAAACAAAATGCTCTCTTTGATCCTCCAGGTTGAAAGGCCTTCTGAAAAACCTTTATCTTGCGAGGAGATAAACATAATGTTTTAGAACCTTTTGACTTATCTCGTATCAGCCTTGAAATTATTTTTAGCCAGTTTTTAATGATTCTCTATGTAAGTAATAGCAAAGTAAAAGCTGATTGACAAGCTACCAGCAAGCTGTTTATGCAGTGGGAAAACCAGGAAAATTATAACAGCACGAGACATTTATTTAAACTCCCTATGCAAACACAACACAACCTCACATTACCTACACTGCCTCAGAGCCACCTTGCAAATGGCGTGGCAATGAAAGACGTGCTGCTCGCAGTTCGCAAGCCCGCCTTCTTGCTGGCTGTACACGGAGCGTTCCACCAGCCGCACACCAAGGCACAGGAAATTACTGTCAGCCTCCACAAGTGCAGAATCATACACATCTGCTCCTTATTGAGATGACCACACAGAGTCTGACCTCACACTGAGCTTCACTGGGATTAAACCTCAAAATTAGTGTTAGGAGAAGCAGTCATATCAAACACTTAAAGTCTTCCCCCCCCATCAAAGTATATTAAAATAGTTCACAGTTATGTCATCTCCATGCCAAGTAGCATAACCTTCTTCTCGTAAATATAGGTTCTTAAAGCTCACAAATGTTTTAGACTAGGTGTGTTTCTCTGCACCCCCACAATAGAAGACAGACAGCCAAACAGAAAAAAAAGTTTCTCCTTTTATTCTGCAGATACAAGAAAAATGGGAAGAAAAAAAAAAACACCACCAAAAAACCCCCCAAACATTTTCCAAGGAAACTGGTAAAAAAGACATCAGAATGATGGCCCTAGGAATTAAGTCCTACTTCTCCAGCAAATATCTGGAACATGACTGGAATCTACTCAGTACCTGCAGGTATTTAATATTCTTTTTTAGCCTTCCCGTCATAGCACCCAAATAGCTTGCAAATGTGAGTTTAGTCAATCCCATAACACGCTTGCAAAGAAAGAAAGAGTTCTGATTCCACATTTATGTGATGGACAGAGAGATGAATACCTAGGCACAGATCATCAAAAGTACTTTAACAGCTTCTGAGGATCTTGGCTCAAATGACCTACCCACATGAAATCTGTGGCGGCTGGGGAATAAACAGAAGTCACCTCAGTTCTGAACAAGTGCCTGGTGTCTAGATTGATATTTGTTCCTTGTTTCCAAGTGCTCTGACTAGGAGGAGTTTGGACAAGGACCCTGCTTATCTTCCTCTGCAGTTCTGCTCGTTTTTGCTATTGAACAACAGCTTTTAGTCATTGGGATTTTGATCCATCTCATCAAAACTCAGTAGGATGTGACTTTCCAAAACGTTACCACGTATTCGATCTCTCTTACGATTTCAAGAGCATGACTCAATATGGGAAAAGAGAAGAATGTACCTATCAGAACAGCAATGTCAGACAAAAGCAAAACACATTATTTTCACTCCATTTCTCCCACTGTTTAATAGCTTGACTTTTGTATACCAGCATTCCACAGTTATAATATGAAGACAGCTACAGCATAATGTTTTCTTTTAAAAGGTCATCATTATATTAGCAGTATTTGATGCACTGTGACCACAGCACACACTTTTTAGAGATAAGAGCGTATCCAATATCTTCCTATAATTTATTGGCATCAAGAAAGTCTATTTAATTTTTGCTTTCAGAAGAACATCTGCAAATGATTGGCATAACTCAAGAAACCTTTGCAGCTGCAACTTTCTCTAAGAGTAGAGCAGAAAGCCATGTTTGTCAATATGCCTGAGTAGGATTAAAAAAGAACAAAAAGGAACAAAAAATAAAAAAACCCTAAACTACAAAACAGTTAATTATTGGAAGTAAATGTTTCATGATCTGTGTATGGCACCCAGAGCTGAATAGATCATTAGCTAAACTTCCAGTCAGCATTCCACATAAGCATATGTTTTCCTTATAAGTGCTTGCATAAGTTTGCCGGCAGTCTCAGTGACTTAACTGGAAGTACTTATGTACATTGTGCAATAAGCAGGGCCAAGGAAAAGCGGTGATTTTTCTGCGGTCTTAACTTCATAATCATATGCATTTCCAACAGCCCTATGCATTTTTTCCCAGCTCTTACTGCTCTTAAATTTTCCCTCCATATTGAATCCTCAGTAGAAAACTACTACATTTGGCAAATGTTGTTAAGAGCTACACCCAAACTCATAATGTAATTTAGTACACCTCCTTCTATTTTCTGCTTCTGCTTCCCTACTGCAGCCTAATTGCATATATTCTCAGCCCTAGTTTGAGAGCATACATGGGTCAAGGATCACACACAGTAGACAGTTTGCATGAAGGCACCTGGGTTTTGAGAATAAGAGAATTTAGCAGTATGGATACAGGCAGTTCAGTGCCAGCTGGCCCTAGTGCCATTGAGCAGTCCCAGGCATGTTCAGTTTACTATTATAGATGTAGCTGTAGTGCATTAATGAGCAATGCGGACAAGACTTTGTGAATTCCTGCCTCCTATCCTCACAATGTACACACTGCGCTGCATGAATGCTGCCCATAAATCAGCTGACAGCCAAAGATCAATACACAGAGAAACCAGCTAAATAAAAGCAAGTGCAGGTAGAAAACATGGCAAAAGATCTTGAGGGAGCCCATAAAGGAGTAAGACAACAGATATTGACAGCGACTTCATTCAGTTCAGATCTGACCCATAACTATTCAGGCCAATTTTAGCATGACCGGCTCAAAGTGACCATCTGGGTGTAAAGGTCCCTTCAGCACTGGGTTCCCAGCTTTGCAGCAACACCCTGTGCACAAGACAAAGTGCCCCCAAACAACCCTGAGAAACTCCCAGGTCAAGACTCCCAAGCCTTGAGTGCCCTATTCATGTTTATCTTTCAAGAACATACTGAATTATTTTCTATTTTCAACATTTTATAAAGTACTGTAAAGCCAGGAAAATGTACTAATCTATTTATTTCCAGCAGTGATCTATTAAAATTCTCACTAACTGAAAACAGATGTAGGCAGATATTCCCTGCCTCAGAGGTCGTATTACTTGTAGCAGTTAGAATTATTTACCAGCTACAGGATGCTTCTGTACGTGGTGTAAATAGGATGCAATTTCAATAATGGACCTCCCCTCTCTATTCCCCCCAAACAGGCTGTTTTGAGTTAGGTTCTGCATCTCATTTAAATTTAGAGCAAGGAGGACATGCTGTTTGCTGAAACCTTCTGGTCAGATCTGTTTGTTTCCTTACTTCTGGTCTGTAGGTGGGCTGGTGCTTGGAGCAGTTGAGCTGAAGGAAGCAGGTGGGTGGCAGGGACCTCACTTTCCCCACCGTACTAATTTCCAAAGACTGAAATAAACATAAAAGAAAAAAGTGCAGCTCACAAAAGGTGTTCAAGCACACGAAACCAGTTCAGAAGCCTCCTGGAGTTAGAGTGCTCCTGAACATAGAAGCTACAGTACACTAAAATGAGCAATATTAATTATCTCTTAATAGTATCTGCTGGAAGACTCTTAACAGGAACCTGGCTTTTCCTAGAATTCTCAAAATGTGGCCACAGATAGAGACTGGGTAAAGAGTGACAAATGCTGGAATTTCTTTTATAAGGAGGAATTAAAAAAATCATTTTCATGGATATAGTGCATAAGGCATATGTTAAGAAAGAAAAGCTTTCCACTGAGCTTTGTTACAGTGGGAGTTGTATGCCTCCCAAAAAACACGATTCCTCTAGAATAAAATCAAGATACCCGACATAAGGTGCTGAATTTCATCCTAAAAAGCCCAATGTCTTCCTCACTGATCCCTTTTTTCACAAGCATCATTACAACGTTAATTATTGGTACTGATCAGACATTGTATTGATTGTGATCTGAGCTTGCTTTTCATTGCTATATAGCCCATATGTGGCTGCTGCATCATACTCTTATGAAAATCTAATACCGACTAGTGATTTTGGTATTTTGATTACTAGGCACCCCAGTTCAAAGCATCTTCAGATACACATGGTATTCAGAGTACTATAAAACTCTCTCCCCCCACGCTGAAAAAAATTCTGTGTCTACCTAAAAAACCTTCCCCAAACTGCCCCAAATCTGAAGCAATCAAGCTCGTGAGTTAGTCCTCATTAGTGAAAAAGTAGTGCTGGACTGTTGGGACCCAACCCCCCTGCTCCAGGGCAGCAGAGGTGCACGAGGGACCAGCCTCCATCCAGGCTGTTGTCCACTCGCAAGAGCAACAGGTAGAAGTGCAACTATACATGAAGTTGAAACGCAACGATATGCTGTCAAATCACAGACCAGGGTTAAAAGAAACCAAATACATTATGCGTGAAATGAGTAAATAAATCCCAAGAAACAGAATTAAGACCAGTGTTAATCAGGAGGGGTTTGAGCATGGCACATGCATGGACCAGTTCATAGGAATCTTGCTAATTGCCTTTCAAAGGCCACTTTATCCTATTAAGATTATCCTCAGGAGGCTCAAGACTTTGGGGGCGGTGGGGGATGACTGAAAAACCTAGCCACATTTATCATGTTTAGAAACAAACAGAAATTGATTTTTATTTATCTTATGAAGCAAAACCTCTGTTATCTTTCTCTCCTGGTATTTAATCCTTTTTTTTTCCCCTAGCAATATAAATAATGAGACACACCAATTAAGCTGAGGGTAACCTTCTAAGCAATGAGAGATAAATACCACAGCACTAACTTTAGCAAGCAGTACATGTACTTTCTCTTGTGCACAAGTGTTGATGCGGATTACGTGACAGTTTTAGACTTATTGCTGTGACCTAGCAAGGTATAAATTATGACAGGTCCACATGGATTACAGATGATTTGAAGCAAATCAAAGGCATTAACTTTAATAAGGTGCTTTGTCTCTCTAAAATGCCACTCTTACTTTCTGTAAGAGCAGCCACTAAAAATCAATGATCAGAGACCTCTGCATGCAACAGAGCTGTTAACCTCTGGAACTTCAGCCAAAGGAACCCGTGCAAACAGAGCCACAAACCATCTTCCAGATTCCTCCTCTGTAACATATAGCATCTGCAATAGCTCTGTCAACAATATTTACAATTAAAACAACGTAACTAATTTTTAAGTCAACTCTACAAGTGTCTTCCAGTCAGGGTCTGCAGTACCCTATATATTGCTAGATGTAGCAGGACCACACGCGTAGCAGAGCTAAAACAGAAGACCATGAAAAAGACTGAAAATTGAACCAAAATGCTTATTATACTTTCAATAACATGGCAATAGTTCAATACGATTCTCAGTCAGCTCTCAGTAAAGTCAATGAGAGTTGTTTCACTGAAATCAAACGACGTATGATTGGGTCCTCACAGAATTATACGTAATAGTATATTCAAAATTGTCAAGAATTTTGCGTTGACATCTAAAAGCCTATTTTCCTTCTGGAATTCTGCAATGAAGCTACTGTAAAAAAAGAATCAATACATAATTCAGTATAGTGGAAAGATTATTATAAAGGGTTATTAAATATAGCTCAAAGATCGTGGATAAAAAGAATGAAATCCCTCATTGCTTCAATCATGCTGTACTGACTTATACAAACACACTGTTTCAGGCTACAAAAAACCTGTTCCAGATTTCAAAATGGAACCTCTAACACAGTAAAAGCAACAGCAGCATTAATTTGCAAGGGGGGGGGGGGAGCTCCTAAATCTCAAGATAATTTCTGGTTTTCTACACTGATATTAACTTAAAATTTAGTTTTTCATGAAGTGTGCCAGGACAAGGCAAAAAAGTGTTTCTTAACTTAGTTTGCCAATTTTACTTTCAGGCTAGCACTGTTGTTGATAATATCCATCACAATTCTTTGTCTTCCCAACAGGCTGGCAGAAATATCTGAGTAAGTGCTGACCCACACACCTCAACACCTCCCTGTCAAAGTTAATCTGAAATTGATTTTACTTTCCAAAGGTAAAACAGAACTGCATGAAGTCAGCTACAAATGACATTCACAGATCAGCATTCAGCACTTTTTATAATTCCTGTAAGATTTCACAGATAGACTACCGGAGTTTTCTACCAAACCCTTGGAAGCCTCAGATCAGAACAGTTAATTATATTTCTTTCTTCGGGGTGAAAATATATATTAACATATATTTTCCCCCATTTTGTTTCAGTTCCTGTAATCCTTCTAATTAGATTATTTTTTTAGCACAAAATTGGGAGGGAAGTACACAGAACAGTATTTGCATTCAGTACTGAACATCAGACTTTGCAGAGTTGAGTTTTGACAGTAGAAGAGCTGGCAAACGTCATTGCTAGTTTCAGCATGGCAGAAAAGGAGACTTAAGGTCAGGTTAATTTATGAGAAGTGAGATACTGCTATTCAAAAACTCTTCTTTAAAGATAATTTGTTCATCCTTTTTTCACTCCCTTCTTTCAAGGGAAGATTTCGCCATTGTTTTCCCATCTGAAGTCTCCAAAATAAATATAGCTGAGGAAGTACATGCTTGCTAAATCCACTGATCTCATGGAAATCAACCATTATCTCTTCAAGGTATTGTTTTAAGCTTTGTTCCAAAAAAACAAGTGAAATATCAACCATTTATGTCCCCTGCTGGCATGCAAGACAGCAGGCCCAGGTAACACAGATACATAATCTCCTTTGCTTTTGATAACACCGCTCTTAATAGAGTAAGCCAGATGGCAAATAAATCAGAGTATGGCTTTGCTATAATCTATTCGTGAACAAGGAGCAGATGATGCGCAAAAGAAGAGATGTCCAGGATCCTTCAAGGGCATCCATGTTGCTTTTCTCATTTAATAGCAACATCTAAGTTATTAATTTCTCTACAAAATGTCTATTGTCATTTGTCATTAATAATGATCACTTTAGGGCATTCCAGAGAGGAAATGCAGTCTTGTGTTCTATGGAAATCAATTTACTGACACCATTACAGCTGTGCAAATAATTTATTTTTGGTTCAGCTGCCAAGCAGAAGGTGTTGAGGGAAAGGGTTCCACCAGAATCAAATTCAAGAGAAAAATAATTTTCTTGCCAAAATAAAAAAAAAAGTGAAGTTTTTCAATGCAACAGAAAGCATTCCTCTTGACAAACAAAGGTTGGATTTCTAACAAACGTAGGAAAAAATAAGTAAGGCTCCAGAATTACAACGCTATACGGTGGAAGAAGAGCCGTGACGTTAGGTACCTAGTAGCTCCAGTATTCCACCAGGATCTGGAAGGCTCCAGTTCAGCTGCTCCGCTTGCTCAAAACTACTGGAGCCTGTACTATCCTCTCTACTTTTTAGAAAACTCTAACCAGCAAGCTGTGTCAGCCCCTTTTGTTGGAGCCGTTTCAGTTGTATCTAATTAATCATTGCAGGAAAAAAGAAAAAAGCAAATCACAGGAATGATACTCTAGCATGTGGCTTGCAAATCCAGAGAACAAGGCACTTTTTCCCTCTGCTTCCTGCTGAAATTGCCGTTGAAGTGTTTCTGCATACTTTGAAACCATTATGTCCAAATATTCTCCTGCACACATCACAAGCAGGTTCCAGTTCCAGCTCCCTAAATGCTTATTAAAATACCTATAAACATACTTATTTTAAAAATCACTAATGCTTCTCATGGTTGGTTTGGGTTTTTTGTTTTTGTTTTTTATTATTTTATTTTGGGGGTTTTTTTTGTTTGGTTGGGGTTTTTTTAAGCATCAAAAAAGTATAAGCACTCAGGTGAGCAGGGACCAAAACAACCACCTTGGCTCATGCGGAAATGGGCAAACTACCAGACTATGGAGTTACTCTTTTAATCCACACGTAATTAATCCCTTTAAAGTATAACAATTTCAACAGAAGGAAGAGGCAACAGAAGGGGTAAAGTGGAGGCATATGTGCATAGTTAAAAGATTTCACTCTCCTGGGTATGTGGCACACGTAGATTCAAGTAAAAGCTCCGCTCCTCAAGAAAGCCTAGATGAGAAATGTGGCACATAAGATCTCAAATACTGTCACACAGGATGAGATGACAGGAAGAAATGCAGCAGAGGTCTGCTGTCTGGCATGCTGTATTTGCCTGAATCTTCCTTTGAGGGCTCTATTCATTTTTTGTTGTGGGTTTTTGTTGTTTGGGTTTTTTGAGGGTTTTGTGGGTTTTTGTGTGTGGAGGGGGTTTTTTTAATTTTTATTTTGGTGGTGGTTTGGTTGATTGTGTTTTGTTTGTTTGTCTGTTTGGTGGTTTGTTGGTTTTTTTAAACAACCCCAAAAAGCAGGCAGTACCATTTTTGCTTCTGCAGAGCACTATGCAACTACCCAGTTGAGTCCCATCTGCAGCTGGCTCAGCGTCTGAGCCATCACACTCACTGCATCTCACATCTACCCAACTCCGGTAGGCTGCTGTGTGCAGGCCATGCAAAGCACACAATGCCTGGGTACCTTCAAATGTCCTTTTGGTCTAAATAAGCTCTTTCATTGATCTTTGTGGGCACTATCTATTTCTGTTGTCCTGGTGGAAATAAGCACTCCAGATTTCATCTTGAGTGAAGCTGGCTCTCTCCCATCATTAATAGAGTATTGCCAGCTTAGTAAACTCATGCAGATAGTTTCACAGAGGACAAACTGAAAAGCAGGGGCTGCTGCTGGGTTTTCTAAAGCCCCAGCTCTAGCAGGAAGACCGTATTATAGACCCAGCATTAGAGACTGGTATAAATAGTAAAGCTAGACAGAGAACAATTCTATGACCTTTACCTGTAATCTACCATTTCCAATCTGGTTGCATTAAGCCTGGCCTTTAATCTAACTTAACAAATACTTATACCTTTATTAAACTTTTAAATCTGTCAGTTCTGATGGGGGCAGTGCCAGCTGTTCTAGCAAGGGCTACTCCCCACCCCAGCCTTCCTCAGCAGGAGCCCAGCCAGCAGCCCGACTTCCTGAGGCTCTCACCTACGCACCGCAGGCAGCGGGGGTCCGGCACCAGCCTTCTCCACCCATTTTCAGTGCTCATCCCTACCCAGAGCTCTGTTATATTTAAGAAGTCATTAAGAGGACATAAAAAAAGACCAGTCTAGATTTGATTGCTCAGTTACTGAAAATCCTTGCACTTGCAGCTACAAAGAATGAGAGTTTTGGCATAGACTTATGCAGGAAAACCAAACTGTGGCAGAACCAGCAGTCATCTGTGGAAGCTGAACCTCTTGCTGTATTCATGGTTCTGAGCATAACCACTCCAAACCATCTGTTTCAGTACAGAACACACATGTGCTAGGAACCTGTATGACTTTGCTTTTGCATGGCTGCATAGCTAACAGTCACCTTGCAGTTCTGCCATTGCCAAGCCTTTCCCAAAGGCCAAGCATTTTGCATAAGCAAAAACTTGTGCTGAAGCTAACAGAATTTAGGCCTACGGTACGCTGAAGTAAAGTCAAATTTCTATATAGAGTGTGGAGGGAACTTAAATTAAGATGCTGCTTAAATACCTTGCTAAATTAGGATCTAAAACATAGCTATGCTGCCAGAAAGAGTTAAGTCAAATGTGTCCAGCACTCATTCATCGTACAAGTAATTTCATTTCTGTTAATTATCAGCGCTAACTGTAGTTAGTATCATACAGTTCTGGGAAATGATGCTGACTTATAAAAACAGTAGTAAGTAGTCAATGCCTAATATTTCCAGAAACATTAAGATTAATAGATTTATTATGTAAGTGTTAAAGCTTCTATATTTCAGTTTCTTCTAACTTTATTGGAGAAGCCATTAAAGACAGTGTCTCAAAGAATAAAAGTAAAGTGCCAGAAGTAATATCATTTTTAATAAAGTTTCTTATTTTGATTTACAGTCCACAGAAGCTGCTGTTCTATTATGCCAAAAAGCTTCTGCCTACCTGCATGAGATTTGGTATTTCTTCTGAGAAATGTCAGATCTTGCAGAACATTTGGAGCATTGTATTTTCTTATTAATCAGAAGAGTGAACTGATCGGCTTGGTTATTAAAGATAATTTTAGACTATTTCCTGTGTCACATACCTAACTTTTAAAAATTTAAATTAAACGAGCTCTTTGGTTACAAATTATACTGTATAACTCCCACAATACTGCTTTCATTTCTCTAGAAAAATATTGTAAAAATCACTATTTCCTATTTTCTTCTATGTCACACTTGAGTTGTTTCTCCACAAATGCAAGCCAGGCTGAATACTACTGTTGCCTAAAAGAGCCAAGATTAAAAACAAAAAAACATCAAAAAAAAAAAAAATCAGAGCAATAGTAACTAGACAACCAAGCACAGATTCTTAGACAACTGAGTTCATGGCCTTTCTTTCAGCCACAATGAATCCCTGGGAAGCTCCCTGACCACAATATTTAATAGCTGCCTTCCTACCTTCAATATCATTTGTTTGTATTCAGCACCATGTTTGAACACAAACTCATACAGAGGAATTAAACTCCCTTATGCCTCTGTCGGGCCTGCCTAGCCTTCAGGTCTGAGGAAACACCTTGGTCAACCAGGATGCAGCTGAGCATCGCACACCCAAAGAGAGGAGCCATTCTGCTACAAATATTTCATCCCCTCCTTCCTCAAGTACTGAGACAGCAGAGGAAGCCACTCCTTGAACACAAACAGAGCAATTATTGGAATTGTGCTGTTCCCCACAGCAATACAGACGTACCACTCCAGGTGTGACAGCTCTTCAAGACAACTTTTAACCTTTAAATGGGCCTGTGAACCATTAGGGTGCTGAAAGTTTGGAGTCCTGAAATGTTCCATTCCCAGAAACTGATAGATACTCTTACTCTTTCTTTCTTTTCCCCAATATATCTGGCATATAGCATTATGCATCACAAACAGGTGCTTCTTATTAACAGCAGCTACCCATAATATAATGTGTTGTAAAACATAGTATCACGAGTACAATTAAAGAACAATAGATCTGGGAAGTTAATACTTCACCTGTCAAACAAACAGCAAAATAAAGGTGACAAAGGCAATGAAAACAAAAAAAAATTATATAAGTTGCTTTTAGGTGAACTAAAACTTTGGCATTCAAACATCTTCAAATTTGATTTTTATTATGGGACACAAAAAACAATTTGTTCAAAGTATCCTTATGTTTACAGCTTCAATTCAGTTTCAGAGGAAAAGCGTAAAACTGATCAAACTATGCTTTGAATGGTATTAAAGACAACAGAAGACCTGGAGCAGACTCTTAACCACCTTTCCATAATGACAGAACTACAAAATGCTGTGAGCTGCCACACCGCGACTCAGGGACTATTTCTACCAGAATTAACCCAAAACTCATTCGTATTTGTGACCATTTATAGTGCTGTATGGAGCTGGGAGCCAGTACTGTTACCCATTTCATGTTCCAACAGCTGCAGTGCTGTTGCACTGACATTCCCATGCAACTGGGGCATAGACTGTCCTACTCCGTTCCCCCTTTTCAGCCCCACCTTGTTCTTTTCTGATGCTCAGCAGGAGAAAGGAGCACTTGGCCCAGGGTGCAATCCACAATAGCCAGCTGTCACAAATACTTCCCCCTCCATGGAATACAGCAAGAGAGGAGACAGAAAAGTAACAAGAAGAGATTCAGAGGGAACAAGCGAGCACCTGAAGTTTCCTAATTTGACTCTTCTGGCTAAAGAAACAGGCTCTGTTTTTTTATACATCAACATTTCCCTTATGGTTTGTATAGTATCCTTTATTTTAAGACTCACAGCAGGACTGCTTGCCCTGAGGCATGATAAAACCACGAAAAGATTTTTCTGCCAGCTGTGCAGCATTTTTATGTGAGGACCAGAAGATGGACAGAGAACCAAACACACTAACTTCACACTTTGGTGTCCACGCTAGTGTGTTTTTGTGTTTTTCCAAAAGTAAAAATATCATGAGCACACTTTATTTTCATAATTCCTTAAATTCTGCCTCCCACTGTATTTATTCTTTAAAGTTGAAGCTATATTTTTGTATAGGTTGGTGTTAATGTTTTATAAAGGTCAACTTATAGTGGTCTCCCTACTGTTTTATTGTAGGATTTGAGAGCTGGCACTGTAATTAAAATTCCAGCTAAATAAAGTCTGCAGGAGTCCTACTTGTAAACCAGGCAATTTGGTTTTCTAGCAAACCAGAGCATTTTCTGTTGCTGCTAGTTCATTGCCACACAAAAGAAGGTAAACAAAACCCATGTGCCTGAATGCATTTACAGTGTTTCTTATCAGTATGGTTAGTAGAGAATAAAAGTTTATTCTAGTTATAGAGTATAATATAAATAAAACGCACCCCTTTTCTACAACCTGCTTTTCAGTATTTTGGCAAAAACTGCAAGACAGGACAATGCAGTTTATAGATAAATCTAGGTCTAGCCGAAGCGTTCACACCACTCTTGATAAGGGATAAGAGGTTTGCAATTTACCCTTCAGTAAAATAAACCTGAATCCCTGACTGCAGAATGGTCCCATGCATCAATTAAATTATCATTTACTTCAGTCTAACCTGCATTTAAGTTCTAGTACGTGCTAGCAAGTTTTTCAAAAAAAAGTCATAGATACACCAGTGCTGGCTACAACTTCAGCATTGAATTTCTCTTTTGCTATCGGCCACCTGTAAGCTGCTCCAAGATTGCCTCTGTTTTGATGCCTTCTTTAAAGGCCCCTCAGTTCTGCTTCTGTTCTCTCCACAGCCAAGACAGAGAGAAGGCTGCGCTTTTTTTTTTTTATTTAAAAAGAAGGGAAACAAATCAAAGCTACTATTGAAAGTAGAGTAGTCTAAAAAGTAACATCCCAGATCACTATAGGAATCATCTTTTAGGCCTTCCTAGAGCTCCCAATTTTACTTTCACCTTGTTTAAAAAGAATTCTTTTGTAAAGGAATTCCAGGTTTTTTTCAAAGATAACCCTTTTCAGGCAGGCTTTCTTTAGCCAATTTCTTATTTCAGCAAATCCTACCACTCACCAGGGTTGATATTTTTTCAGGGATTAAAAAAAAGCCCCACAACACAAACATTTTAGTATTCACATCACAGAATATGACATGCACTTACTCCACTACCTACAGCTCCACTTGTCTGTCCAAGAAGCAGCACCAGGTACAGGCATACAAATATGCACAAAGTCATTCCAAAATGACCAGGGTTTTCAGAATCAATCCATGAAAAATTACTTTTACTTTCCTTTCTCTAGAGGAAAGTTTGGGTGGATAAGCTGAACGGAGACATAAGACAAAATCGGGAACACTAGCCTCCAGCTAAGAAAAAAAAGCACTCAATCTTTAAATTTCTGAAAGACTTCACGAGTCCACTGCTAGTGTTACTTATTCTCAAAGTGAGACTGAAAGAGCACGTGCCACAAGAAAGCTATGTAAAAAGGAGGTGTGTCCATTAAAGCAGACAATAGCTGACACATACAGATTGCTCTGTCCAGGAAAGTCTGCTTTAAAAGAAGCAAAGGGAAAGAAAAACTGCAAGTTGAAGCATGAGCATAACATTAGAAAAGTTATAATGTGATTTGGATTAGCAGAGAGAAATCCTAAAAGCTAAGAATTAATTGTGAACTACACCTACAATTATTTTCAAGAATACTTGCATGCTTTAAGATATCATTAATTTAAATGAGATTCTATATTTAAAGGAAGATTTAACCTCACATACTCCCATTAGTTCTTGCTAAATGTCCACACTGCACTTTGAAATGTAACAGAAAATGTTGGCTAGCCATGATTCTTTTGAATGGTGCTTTCCTAAGATCCTCGAATTAAAAGATCTGTCAGAAATGCAGTCTGTGAAAATACAAAGCTTTCTACTACAGAAATGCATTAACGTCTCAGCATGTAGTAATTTGTGTTGCATCTGTTCATCAGAAATGAACAGCAGCTTCCTCCTGACAAAGCTGCCTGATGCTGTAGCCTCTTCAGCTCTAAACTATAACCAGAAGTCATATGCCCCTACCCCTCATTTCCTCAGGAAGATGATCCTGTTAAATTTTGTCAACCATAAGCAATTAGTGTCAGACTATTTGCTTACTGAGCTTGTCCAAAGCTAAGCTACCTACATTTTCCTAAAAGACAGATTTTTGGTCTTCCAACATGTTTATACACCTGCAGAGAATGACGCTGCCTCTTGGCCTGCATTGCTAATCAGTTAGGCAGTAATAGCCTAGCTAATCTGCTTTTTTGTTTTGGAATTGCCAACTGGAAACAAGCAGAGAAGTCTTCCACTGAAGCACCTGGGGACATTATTAATACAAGGTTTGCACTGTACTGAGCGAGACCCATCCCACTAATACTGAGCAGTTGGTCATTGATTTAGACTATTAGAAGAACAGCTGGCATGCTTCAGCCAACCAAAGCCTATATGTATTTCAAAAAAGTATTATCTGCAAAACATTATGGCTCTTGGAAAGTCTCCAGAAACAAATTAAATCTCAAACCAAGTAATCGGCTACTTTTATCTTCCTAAATCCAGAACAACTTCTTAACAGAGCATTCACTGTCACTGCAAAGATCCTCACCCACTTTTTTTTTTAAACCAGCGTTGCATAGCTTTACTCAGCAAAACAGACAAGACACTGAGTTTAGATCTTCATTTCCTCCACCTTAGAATTATAATGTCAAGAGGAGGTTTCACCAACACATAGGGCTTTTCCTCCATTACAAGAGCTGACTACATCCCCAAGAGATTTTGACTTAGCCCTGAAGATGTTTTTCAGAGACTAAGTAATTGTTCAATCTGATGTCCTGTCTTTTAACAAACTGGTTTAATTAAATGTATACATGTTAAAAAAAAGAAAAGAAAGCCTATTTTAAACTCATTTCCCCTCAGATCCTGTTAATAAGCTGACACAGACTGTTTGGAAGGCAACTGTCCGACCACCTGGCACTCATCAACCATTTTTTCCTGTTTTGTTTTGCTTTAATCATGTGTGAAAGCAGTTTAACAGATGATATGATATTCTGTTATGTTGCAACATAAATCTGCGTACATCTATTCAGAGGCACATCTGAGATCTTCTATATTACTTAATCACAATGCGTATTCGCAATACACACACAGACAAACTTCGTCCCTTTGTGTAAGAGTTAGGCATCAAACCTAATTGAAAAGCAGTGACTTAGGTATTCAAGTGCAAAAGGATCTTCCCTTTGAAGATCCTCCCCACTCTGCCTCCATGAACATGTTATAAAGTTCCACACTTTAAAAATTACTTCCACAATTTTGCAACTGTTTTGTACACACACCCCCAGATATTTCCTGGAATTTTAGTAACAGGAGTTTGGCTTCCTACAGCCATTTAAATGGGAATAGTGTGATTAAGAGATGCCCCTAATGTCTGGCTTCAAATCCTGACCAATATTTCTGTCCACATGGTATAACAGAGTCCCAGATGCCTCGCCTTAATCACGTGTCCACGTGTCAGAACTGAAGCTCTGGTATTCAAGTTCTGTACATGGGTATGCACACATTAAGTTACATTTTAGAGTATAAAAAGCATTCCACTATCTGAGTAAAAAAGTTGAGACACATTTCTGTAGAACATGCTACCACATGCCAAACACAGGAACCAAGTCATTTTTCATCATTTTCTAAAGTAGTACATTTTTTAACATAGCAAGCTATTTATGTGACAAAGTAGTTTTAAGATGTTTGTAGAATTCAAAATGCATTAAAGACTTCTTTATTTTTAAAAGCCACAACTATGTTTCAACAAAGATTCACTACAGATATGTATACCCCAATAGGTGAAAAATCTACAGGTATATCTAAGCTATTACCCAAAATTCTATAGACTGTTTTCCCTTCAAGAAATTACTAAGCCAAAAATCTTACCTCACTTTGCAAGCTACAGCTACCACCTGTAGTTCCAATTACCTAAAGTCTGTGATATTCAGCATGAAGAGTTAACACTAGCATATAAAGCTCATGTTAAAACTCCATAGAGGGTTTGGCATACTATAGTATGTTGAATTAGGGTGCGACATTGGCTCTATGCAAGATGCAGAAAAAGTGAAGCAGGGGGAGATGAATCAAGTGTGTCTGATAACACACACTGTATGGATCAGAATAAACAAGAAAGTAAGAGTAGTAATCTTAATAGCATGAAACAGTTACAGAAAGAGGCCATCTGTACAGTCAAATAGCATGGTAATCAGTGGGAAGAGTGGATGCGGTAAATCGCAAATCTCACATGGTATCATCTGAGAATCAGTAAGAAATGTTTTGATGTCAGCATGATTGGCACTGTGGTCCACGTACACATATGATGCTGTAACACTAGGAATGCTCTTCTCTGATCTTTCCACAGGCATTATTCAGTTTGAACAAAGGAAATCTTGTTGGAGACTACAAATTCGCTAACAACAGAAGAACTGCCTTTAAGCATTAATGATAAGCAGACTAATATATTTCCCATCATATGGGTAAACAAAGATTTTCAATACCGTTGAATAGAATACTCTTTGTTAAAATCCACAGAATAAAAAAAGTACCCAAACGCGGACATACAAAGCCCTGTTCTTGAAGCAGCCCAAGCTCTGAAACATACAATCTATCACGTAAGAGAAAGAAGAGGTCAGCCATTAATTAATATCCAAATTAAAGCTTTTCAAGTAAGGGTCAAAACTTCCTTTGTTTTGACATTTAAATCGCTAGCAATGCATTCCCCAGTTTAGCACGCACAACACATCACCTAACGCCTTTATGTTAATTGCCTCAATTTTTCAAGTGCACTATTTGATTCATTGACAATTAAAAATACTCCCAAAAGCCAAGACTCATGTATGTTAAGTATAAACATGATTAATGTAACAATTACATTTCCACATTTGATGAGTCTGATTAGGAACTTTCTATCAGCCTGGCATGATGGAGCATTGTCACTATCAGTGACCTGTCAGCATTGCCCAAGACAAGCTTTCTGATGGGGAAACATTTCAAGGCCACAAATGTTCCAGAAAATTGTAAAATGTGTAATTAAATGCTGTTATTTATCACTTTATCAAGAATGTAGCAATCTATGATCTTGTTTATTTGATTGCAGAAGATGGTCCTAGGTCTAAACTAAAAAAAAGCTATAAGGAAAAAATCCAGTAATGCAATTGCTTGTTAAAACAATAAAATTATGTGGACAGACCCTCTAGTATTTCCAGAAAGTAACTCTATGAATCTTCTCCCACTACATCAAGGGAACATATGGTTTAAGAAAACTGCACTCAGAAAAGAACTGGGCAGAGCAAAAGTAGAAGAGCAATGCCTGATTTTGTTTGTGGTCATAGAAAACACAAGTTCTAAGGAGATAAAGGTATTTGATGAGAAAAAAAAGTCAAAATTAGGAAAAATAAATGACAAAATTAGGAAAATAAAATGGTCCAAGTCT
Source organism: Sagittarius serpentarius (assembly GCA_034782735.1). NCBI lineage: Eukaryota > Metazoa > Chordata > Aves > Accipitriformes > Sagittariidae > Sagittarius > Sagittarius serpentarius. Next base: position 39,347,890 of record JAVKLA010000088.1, on the reverse strand, counting down.
GGAGGTTGCTGTTGAAAAAGATGCAATTGTAAATAAAGCAGTTCAGGCTGAGCACAACGAGATAAAAAGCTAAGAAATAGCAACAGAATTCCAGTGAAACTAATGGGAAGGAGGGTATGCATACACAACTGGACTGATGTAATTGTTATGGCCAACTTATAAGCAGGTTTTGATAAGAATTTCTGGTAAGAATTGGTACAAATCAGAAGTAAGATAGAGTTCTGTACCCGCAGTTCGGGCTTCTCTTCCTTCTTCCCATCACTAAATGTAAAATATAATTAACGTTACCGTAAGTAGAAGTAATACATAAGAATCAGCCATAACCTATATTTAATTACAAGGGAGATGCTAGCAATGAAATGTACAGTAGGTCCTTGTTTAAATTGAAAAATAAAAAAAGACTGTTTTATTGTACTTCAGAAAAGAATTAAGGAGCTCCTTGGCTTATCGAGGACTACAAAAACAATCACTGCTATAGGCCTGCTTTGCATATTCGCTCTATTAATTTACATAGCCCTAGTAAGCCTCACATTGCAATGCAACTGCTAAATTACACCACTCTTGGGTAACGGGTATAAAAAGATGCAAGAGCATGCAAAGTGTATTGAAACAGACAATTAAAAATATCAATTCTGTTGACAGCTAAAATGAAGAAATTGTGCAGAGGTTTAATGCTGCTGCATGAAGGACATACTGTTTGCGAGTGATTGAATTAACTAGAATCATGCATCGACAGCCTGCCTCTGTTGAACATTACATATTAGGCCAATTTATTGTCTGCTTATTAAAATAATTTAATTCCAAAGATTGTTTCCAGGCGTTTCTAAATCTCCTGCTGCTATTTCCTCCTCCTGTTAATGACGGCATCTTAATTACTGTGCTAGTTTCACACCAGTGCAGTTTGCTGGGTCACCACAGAGGAGCCCAGGCAACTTTGGCTTAACCAACTCATCCTTTCGGTGTTCGGGAGGACAAGCACAAAGCAGCAGATCTGGACAGACACATTACAGCCTCAAAGTTCCAAAGCAGCCAAAGAATACAGCAAAGGTTATTTTTATTCAACTTAACACTAACTTCTTCGTATTGCTTTTCTTTACGTAGGTCTTCAACTTTGCATGCTTATTAAATCTACTGTACTTCCTACATTCTAAGGATTTCTGCTTTTAACCATGTAGGAATGATGTGTTTGTCAGCTCTTTAAAAATAAGAATTTCAAGGAAAACAAAATCGCCCAAAGAAATTAGAAGTTTGAAATCTCTCTTCTCAATTGAGTAACAGTGTCTCATCTCTATGAGTAGCACTACTACTTACGGTCTAAATTTCCTCTGAAAATGCAACTCGGGCTAAGTAACTTATCAAAATGCTTAGACTAAAAACTTTATCCTAAGGGTTTATTTTAGCACCTGTCGAAGGCCGAATGATTAAGTTTAAAAGAGTCATTTCAATAGACTCCGGCAACTAATTCTGATATTTTGTTTTGAAAAGTTATGGCTATTTTAAAACAAGTGTGCACAGATTACACCTTCATCCAAACATGCATAACAGCAAAAATATATTAATACATAGTAGTAATATCTGGAGGGAACCACAATGGGAAATGTGTGCATTTAGTGAGTAATATTGCTTTGCATTTCTTGGTTTCACCAAACTATCACTATGTATCACGTTGTAGGATCTAGATATTGTACGTAGATGCCAAGCACTACTGTCTAATGCTGCACACATAGAAAAATTCTCGGTTCAACAGCAAGCAACCAAGCATGACAGAAACTACTAGTAATAAGTATCACATATAAAAATGATGGTGTGTTTGAAAGTTATAAAAACGGCAGCACTTAGTATCCTTTTTAAGTCTTCAAAATCATCAACCACTGGATAAAGTACTACCTTAGTTTTAGTCTTGAAGTCCCAAAACCACAGAACTGAATGAACATGTTGTAACACCTGCTCGCTAAAGTATTTGAATGAACTAACACCAGGACTGAAAGACAGTTAAATCTCCTTCAGTTTAATGCTTTGAGTATACACTGCCAGATTGGATTTTATAATGTGACACCTGGTCATTGGAAGTATTACTGAATATCCCAGCTGTACGACACGTGTAGTAACAATTTGCTCTCACTGATGATTATGAGCTTCATCCAAACTCCTCTGAACTTCATGTAAAGATTTGGACTTGTAGCAGCTTTGAATAAAACTTCTAAGATGTAAGCTTCTAAATTTGAATGCCAGAGATTAATAGTAAAATGTTGATAGGCAAGCCCTGATTTCCAAGATTAGGAAAGACTATAAAAAATGCAGAGTAAATTTTCTTTTAAAAAAGTGGATTATTTTAAGTTTTCACAATATTCATATTGTCCTAAATGATTATATATAGTATTTTGCCATCTCTAATACATAGAACAGAGTAAAGCCTGTAGAGATATAGATTTAATGCAGGGAAACCCAGACAGAATCATGGCAATATTTGAAATCTTATGTACAAAAAAAAAAAAGCTTTCTGATGAATGGCAGGAGTGATATGAATACATAAGCAATTCCGATTTTTGCACAATAATAATATATGAAAATAACATACGGTTCAGAACTGGCTGGTCCTCTGTGAATTCAAATGGCTGTTCGATATAAAAAACCTTTTGCTGGAATCCAGGGACACATTCTAAATCTTCTGCACATGCGAGCAGCAGAACCTGAGGAAAAAAGGGAGATGGATTTTTAACATCCACTCATTCATCTGTCACGTTGGCTTCTGGGAATGATACTGGGTTTAGGCTCAGTGCTCATAAAACAAAACACTGGGCTCCATGCTCAAAAAAAAAAAAAAAAAAAAATCTATCACATCACACGTCCCCTTCAAGTCTTGCTAAACAATTTTTTAAGTAAGGTTTTTGCTTTTATACATGTGGGCTGGCATAGAAGATACAAAATAATAGCTTTCAGGGTTAAGTTCAGTTCAGATTATCAATAAAGGACATTATTGGTCTTTGTGAAATCATAGTACGTAGTGTTGCTCCTAAAAATCACAGGTGAATACAGCTAGGCTTAAATATATGCTTAAGTTAAGCACTTTTAAGTTGATTTAAATAAACTTATAAATTAGGGTCTGCAAATCTTGTTTCAGAAAGTTGATCACCAAGTTACAGAAGGAATTCTTTATTCAAGGGTGAAATTTCACATCACGGAAGTTTCCTTTACAAAAGAACTTCTTTGCTAACAAATGTAAACTGTTGCCTTTTTTCCACCTCCTAAGCCACAGTTTGTCCATTTTCCATGTAAGCAAAAGCTTGTTTACACCAAGGGAGGACTGAAAATGAGATGTGCGCATCATAGCAGAGGTGGATCTGAAGGTTAAAGTTGAATACAGTTTGTGTCACTGTTAACACAGGGTCACCAAAGTTCCCTGTCACCACAGGAAAAACTTAGCAGAGAAGGAAGCTTAAAAGCAAAATAAAATTGGTTGGAAAGGGGTACAATGCTAATCTCTGTCTCTGAAGGTGTGTTCTACCCCTGAATAGACACACGAGCCTGAAAGGTTATTTTTCTTGGCAGGTTTTAAATGAGAGCATGGGGTAAGAATGTCCAAGAAAGAAGCGGCAAGAAAAACATTACTAGAAAGTTTAAAAGGTTAAAGAGAGAGACAAAAGGAGGCAAGTTCAAGAACAGGAAAAGCCAAATCTATATTTTTTTAACCTATATATGTGTAACCGCATTTTCAAAAGTACCTTCTGCTTCAGAACCTCCAAAGGTGTTTTTCCCAAACCTGACTTTCAGCTGGTGTACAGAGTACTCTGATCTCAAAGCTATTATGGCCATTCTGCTGCTTGTTGGACAGCCGAAGAAAAATCGAGTATAGAGGGCACACATAGTGACGCAGAAGAAAATGGTCAAACACAGTGGTTCTGGATGACCAATACTCTAAATTTCAAGTGGCCGTGCAAAAATGGGTCCATTTACCAAGACATCCTCAACACGTGATTATCAACATGTGATACAATTTTGCAAATAAAGCTCTTCACCTCTAAAGTGAGGACAATTTCTGCCCTATACCACACAGGCAAATGCTGAAGGTTCCTTTCTCCTTCAGCAGATCAGGTGACAAACTGCACTCTCACTTCTCCTAACCCAACAGAACTGAGAAACATGCGAGATGCTGCTACCTCCACTGCATTATCATCTAGGTATCCTGATCCTACAGAGATGTCCTGCAAAACTTTAACATCTGCATGTCTCCCTCTTAACCACCACTCATAGACCATTCACTAAATCAGAGCAATAAGTTATCTGCTCTCTTCCTTCATGCACTTCACATTCGCTGTAAGTTTTATGTGATCCCATTTATAAAAACCAAAGGCAGCACTACCCCACCTGGTCTGCATTAGTTCTTACTGAAGCCAACTGCTGGATCATTTGTTTCATGTCACTGACATTTGCTATAAAACCTTGGCTAGAAGTGCTAGCAGACTGTGAGAAACAGCCAGAATATTTCATGGCAATTAAGCTGGTGGTAGTCAAATGCAGCAGATGGATGCCTTTGCGTTCCATCCTGACCTGCTCTATGTTTGTCCCTTTGAAGGATTAACCAAGAAAGAAGAGAGACTTACAGTAATACACCACGGCACAATACACTTGACTACTATTCAGTTCTATATGTCGGCATAACTGCTGCCTTTCTTACAAAAGCTTAAAAACACAGTGCCTAATCCCTCATTTGATTATTGATATATTGATTTTATTGGAGGATCTGGACTCTATAGGGGTTAAGAATTGGACATGTCACCTTCAGTCTTCCAGTATGAGATATCTGCAAAAGTGAACTGACATATTCAGAACCTGCCCTCAAAATTGTGCAGAAAACTTGATTACCGATTGTAAAAAAAAAAGGCTTATATGCATTTAAATGGTCACACGCACAGAAAGACACACATGCATTTTCTGCATACATTTTCAGTGTGCACAGGTGCATTTTTAAAGTACCTGCCTTTCTGACTCATGGTGTTACTGAATTAATATGCATAAAAATGCAATCACAGCAGAAAGAAAATTCTTCCGATCAAGATCCAAGCAACAACTGAAGCAAGGTTTTATAACAAGTCCACACCTGAAAAATAGCCCAAGCAATATATGCTGAAATTTAACTACAAACAACTCTTCCCCTAAAGGATTAACACAGCAAGTAAAAGAGGCAAATCATGTTCTGATATCCCAGCTGCTGGCATCTTAAAGTTGAAACTCGTCTTACGGAGCTATAAATAAAAAGCCTGCTTTGGACATCATCTGTGTCAGTACTTAGAGAAGGGAACATGTCTGTTTTATCAGATTTGTGACTGTATAAGTTGACTTTAAAATCTAGGCAATCTAAATAGGTCATGAGTTAACTTCTGTAAGCCTGGTACAGAAGCCTCACATAATACAGATGTAGCAAATAGAAAATGACCTTTACTCCCTTTGAAATAATTACAAGACTCAGGCTTGGCCTTGCTGTGAAATGGAACATTTTATTCTACTTGTGCAATACCAGGCACTTTCTTCTTCTCCACATGTCAAGACAAGATGTTAAATTTGTCACCACACCAAGAGTTTTTAATTAGTTATCTTCTAAAAGCACAATTATTCTTTTAATTTATTTTTCTCATGAAGAAACTTCTTCTGTTGAACTAAATGTCTACCTCATTAAAATAATTTTTGCTGAGGTTCTTCACTTTGGGGGAAAAAAAGTCTTTAAAAATACCTTGAAAAAATAAACCAAGAAGGTATATATCGAAAGCAAAGAGAATATTGTTCAAAGCAGAATACAATCTGAATTAGGCACCATGTAGAGATTTCATATTTTTTTATATAATAAGAGGGCTTATGGGCTGATAGCTATTTGAAGAATGACTTCAGCCAAATACACTGAAAATAATGTTGAAATGTCATGTATGTAGAATTCAGAATATATAAATATTGTTCACACATCTAGTCAAATAAGTACTGGGCAATTAGTACAAAAGGATCCTTCACCCACTACTAAGAAAAAAAGCCACATTCTTGAAAGAATATGACAATTATGCAGTAAACATCATTTGCTCATAGAAATCTAAAGGGGTAGAGGTCTGAAAAGCAAACCAGGGAGTCGTGACTACTCAGACCTACAGATCCTCTGTTCATTGACAAACAGAATCAAAGTTTTTCATAACCTGCTGCTTTTCAGAAATGCATAGAGTGAAGACTCATTTTTAATATCCTGACAATTTGCCTTTCTGAATTTATTACCAGTCACTATAAGGAAATGTCGCTAGCTCAGAAAACTCCCATGCAAGTTTAGTCACTGGGCTAGAACTATACTTCTGATGAGGTATCAAGCCTATGAAAAACTTTTTTTTTTTTTAGTTATTAAAACAGCACACAAATGCTGGTGACCTTGACCGACCTCAACATTTGCACTGAAAGCTAACTCACATAAAACATGGATTGAAAAGCAAAAGAGGATGCCAATTTTATACCATACTGCAGAGGAAATTAATAAAGCCCCTGATGCTGAAGTATCTTTGGATACTACCACATCTCAAAACTCAGAGTTCTTCTACCATCTCTGCTGGTGACAGAAAGTTAGTCTCTGTAATGAGCTTCCAAAGAATTTCAAAATCTTCATGTCCTTTTTGACTCACGCATTTTCAGCACATGAAGCAACTCCATTCAGGTTTGATTGGCCACATCCTCACTCTGGAAATGAAGTTTCTCACCTTTTACTGTAAACACTCTCATATCTTCATTAGCCCTACCTGTATGAGGTCAGCTATCACAAAAATGCAAGCTTCAGATTATTAATTGCATTTCGCACACATTTTTACAGTGTGAAATTCATCCTTGTGCAAGGCTTTATTTAATTAGATATTTAAATGGTGCAGACACCTGTGAAAACCATCTGCCCAGACATGAATTTTACACACAATGCTAACAATTCTCATTTCATAGAGTGGCATTCTGTAGGACCACATTCTGCCTTTGACTTCGAGAGTAATTTGAAACATAAACCAACAAAAACCTCACAAAAGAAGAACTAAAATAGAAATCACACTCATTTTTACTAATAATCTCAAAAAGTTCAAAAATTATAAGTCACCAAAGAAATGAGGGGTTTGGTTGGGTTTTTGTTTGGAGATTTTGGTGGGGGGTTTTTTTGGAAGTATGGTTGGGGGGGGGTTTCTTTTTTACATATTTGACTCATTTACTTGGAAGGCATCACTGAAAATTTATATTTCCAGAGAAAAGCTCAGAAGCATGAGGACTAGAAATTTGCTTTTTGCATATGAAAACTTCAGATTTTCATAGAAAATACGGTGATCCTAAAAGCAGAGAACCAAGAGAAAAAAGTAATCAGAATAATGAGAACTGCCAACACTGAATTAAGTTGCACATGACAAAATATTTTTATCATGCAGATCAAGATCTTTGAATCTTAAAACCCTTTCTATCTTCAGGTGCTGCAATACTAGATCCACAAAAATGGATAGAAAGGAAGCCATCAGAGAAGAAAAACAAGTAATAAGCAGCAGTCACAACGATTTACAGAGATGATGAAATCTTGCCTTCACTGAAGTCAGTAAGAACTATTCATTGATTTTAGGTTTTTACTCAAGATTTAAATGAGTTATTTAAATGAAATTAACAGAGGGTTACTTGAGCAGAATAAAGACAGCATTGCTTTAAGTAAGGTTCTGATTATGCAGACTACAATTAGAGAGTCAGCAGGTCCTAAGCCAATTGTGTCATCAAATCACATACAGACTGGACATGAAGTTCTCCTTGTGTTCTGTATTTTTTTTAACATCAACTGGAACAGAAAAAGCCCTCAAAAGCCTGAATAAATTATCCTCTGATTGGCATAAATAACAAAGGTATTTTAACATTGCATAAAGGAACGCTGAATAATTTATCTCTGAAAGTGACTAAATTAAATAAAACACACAGTTCTTTTGCGTTAATTTGATTTCTAGAGCACTACAATTTGGGGAATTTTTTATTCAATATTTTCATTTGGGGGGGAAGTTTTCACTATTTTAGGCTTTAATGTCTCTTCTTTTTATCAGGAAAGAGGTTCAGAAAAAGAGTATTTACAATCTCTACAGCTCTACATCTAAACCTGATAGTGAATTCCAGTCATTTTTGTAAGAAATGCTATTAAGATTTGGCACTAAGATTCTTCAAGGATGACAAATATTCTTTTAAAAAGGGCCCACATATCCATTTACTGCATAGCTCTGTCCTAAAAGTGAAACTCACACTTGGGGTACTGAAGAGTGGGCTCTGAAAATGCAAATTAGAATGACTTTATTGGCTCAAATGAATTCAGTTCTTCTGTCACTAAGCAGTGTGACTGCAGTAGGCATCCATTACCTGAAGACAAAATATGACAAACTCTTTCGTGAGACTATCTAGCATAGGAGCTTTCTTTTTATGAGCACTTTCCTTGTGAATGTATGTTTATTATAAGAATTTTATCACATACTCAGTAAAAAGTGTGCGTCTTCCATGACACTGGAAACGTTAAGTTATTCAAGAAGAAATTTGCCAGGACTAGCGTCTGAAAAGACAGCTACTTTCCTTCTGAAATTCAAGATGTCTGGAAAATGGACTATCAGTTTGTTAAGATATGACCCCAGGGTCTGTTCAGAGCCCAAAGCAACTCTGGAGTCCACACTGCTTAGATCGAAGAAGGATAATATGAGAAGTATACTAGAAAGTATGAGAGCACTTCCATGGCATGCCCATTTGAAGCCAGAGTTGAGACAATTCCTCTCTCTCCAGGTGCTGACCTGCCTGGAAACCAGTAATTTTCTGCTCTTCTTCCAGTCACATCAGGTCCCTGAACCAAGCCACAGGGTAGCTCTGCAAAAACCAGTACCCACAGAATAGTGTAGCTAGAAAACCATGGTCAGGTGGAAGACCATCACACTCTGCGTCAGTCTGATTAAGCTGCCGTGAAACTGAACCCTAAAATTAAGTTTTTTAATAAACTCTTACTAATGCATCCTTCCATGTGTCCAAACTTGAGCTAGCTTAGAGTTCCCTCGACTTGTGAACCCACAGAAGCCTTATACAGACCTGGAAGGAATCACCTTTGGTGTCACAAGCAGGCACAACATACAGTCTCCTGGCCTGATCGCTTGATCATGATCATAAATAATTCTTCCTGCATTCCACAATCCTGGACCCTTATTCTGATGGTCATTTCATAGCTTCCAGAATAAATTTGTTCATGGTCAATTTACAGCCATTTATTCCCATACAAGTCTTGTCCCATAACTTAATTAACCTTTCTCTTTTCTAAGTCTTCAATTTATTAGGCTAGACAAACCAAGCTCTTTCAGTCTTCTCCTATAAGGATACATTCCTTTGATCATCTCAGTAACCTTTCATTGCGCCTGCTTAAGTTTGCACATGTGCAAAATACACAAAGAATTCCAGATAAGCATTCTCCAGGGTCTGGTAAGTGATATTAATATTTCCTTAAGCCTGAAATCTGTTGCCTAATGCTTCCTAAATTCCACTTCTCCATTTTAAAGTCTTGTCATACTGATGGATCACAATCATTCTAAAATTAACTATCACACAAAGAGCTGAAAAATTTGACATCGGTGGAGATACTGCCTCCATTTAGCTACAACGTTAAGCAGCTTTTGCAAACAGAGTCAGGATTAATCTTTATGAAATACAAACACAGATGCAAACCCTCATGCATTGCTAAATCTACGCCTTTTCTGACCAGATGGGAACCAGCTCTGCTCACAAGTGGCAGACGTCTTGCAGCACAGAGCCCAAGCTTAACCTTCCCTCTCAATAGAGCTTATTAGCCGAGACTCAGGATTTGGCAATAGATGATAGCTTCCAGGCTCAAGATGGCTTGTATCCATATGGCTCAGAGTGCAGGATCTGAACATTGTTCAGAATTTTGTAATCCAGGCAATAACTATCATCTTGGTTTATGAATCATAGAATTACAGAATGGTTTGGGTTGGAAGGAACCTTAAAGATCATCCAGTTCCAACCTCCCGCCACAGGCGGGGACACCTTCCACCAGACCAGGTTGCTCGAAGCCCCATCCAGCCTGGCCTTGAACACTGCCAGGGATGGGGCATTCACAGCCTCTCTGGGCAGCCTGTGCCAGTGCCTCACCGCCCTCGCAGTGAAGAGCCTCTTCCTTATGTCTCATAGAATCATAGAATTACCTACATTGGAAAAGACCTATAAGATCATCTAGTCCAGTCATTAACCTAGCACTGACAAGTCCCCCACTAAACCGTGTCCCTAAGCGCTACATCTCATCTAAATCTACCCTCTTTCAGTTTAAAGTCATTACCCCTTGTCCTATCACTACATGCCTTTGTAAAAAAGTCCCTCTCTGGCTTTCCTGTAGGCCCCCTTGAGGTACTGGCAGGCTCCTCTAAGGTCTCGCCATAGCCGTCTCTTCTCCAGGCTGAACAACCCCAGCTCTCTCACAGCCTGTCTTCACAGGAGAGGTTCTCCGGCCCTCTAATCCTCTTTGTGGCCCTCTCTGGACTTGCTCCAACAGGTCTGTGTCCTTCTTATGTTGGGGGGCCCAGAGCTGAACACAGTACTCCAGGTGGGGTCTCACGAGAGCAGAGTAGAGGGGGAGAATCACCCTCCCTCAACCTGCTGGTCACAGCAGTATTTTAATGATTAATAACAGAGGCCAAAGTGTGTTAGTTGTGCTCAAAGTAAGTAATATTTTAAATTACTCAACTATTTAACAAGTAAATACATACCCATCATGATTAATAACACCATTTAACAAATAAGAGTTGTCAGACAAAAGGCTAGGTTGGGCTCCAAGGTGGGGTTTTTTTTGTTTATTTTTAGGCATTATGAAAAAAAGCAATCATTTTGCTGAAACCCATACACCACTAGAATGAGATTACAACTGGTTAGCCTATTTAGAGAAGCTGCGTAATAAATTCTTTTTACAGGGCACAGAATAATGCAAATGAGCCATTCAATAGCACTCCTGTGCTAGTGAAAGAGGCATAAAGAAGAAACATTGAAAATCAGAGTTCTGATCTGGTTATGTTGCAAGCTATGGAATTACTGAAACGTAAACTGCATTACAACAATAACCTGTTCAAAGATCTGCTTATACCAAACATTTTAGTTATTTATCACCTAACGAAATAAACAGGTTGCTCCTATTTTCCAGCAGTAATGACTTAATGAAACACTTAGATGAATGAAAATATGGATCTCTGGGTTTAAAAAAAGGAAATAAATTAAGAATTGTTTAAACTTATTTATAACCCTTCATATGCAGTTACATGGGGCAAAGTCGTTATTCCACACAGGAAAACACTGATGTGACAAAAGCCATTAGAGGAAAAAAAAAAAAAAAAAATCATATTTCTCACAGCAGATAGCGGTTTTTTGATAGGATGGCTGGAAACTATAAGGAATATGATACATGTTTAATTTCCCAACAGTGTGATCATTATCAAAAAAGTACAGCCTTCCACCTATCGTTTTCTTTCCATTCTACAAAGTTATCATATAAAGCAATTATTACTGCACCACAAAACTGAACTTAGTGTAGCACTGAACATGTCTTTTGCGCTGGTAAGCTAAAAATCAAAAGAGAACTTACTGAAAACAATCTTTCACAGAATAGCATGGTTTTGAGTATTAAACACATACACAGTGCTATCACCTTGAAACACTACGAAAACAGGAACCAGCCCCTAGAACTCATAAAAGTATAAGGACAAGTGAAAACATCTGTTTTTCAACTAAGAAAACATTTGTTGAATGTTTTCTGTTCTCCTAAACACTCATGAATGCAAGATTTTTAAAAAATTAATACTTTCAATAAATCCCTCAATTCCAGCAAGGGCACTGGGAAAAAAAAAAAAAAACAAAACGAGCTTAATATCCAAAGACTCAGAATAAAAATTGAGAAATTGCTACAAGGCAAGAAGCCCAATGCAAGCCTGCCTACCCATTTTGACATGCTTTTATTCGACAGCGTTTTGGGTTTGTGTGGCAGGGTTTCGGTAGCAGGGGAGGGCCTGCAGGGGTGGCTCCTATGAGAAGCTGCCAGAAGCTTCCCCTGCTCCATGTCAGGCCTACCTCTGGACAAAACCAACCCAATCAGTGACAGCAGTAGCACCTCTGTGATAGCATATTTAAGAAAGGGAACCTGCAGCAGAAAGGGGAGTAGAATGTGAGAGAAACACCTACACAGGTACTGAGGTCAGTGAGGAAGGTGGGTGAGAAGGTGGGCCGGAGGAGGGGGTGGCCCTGCAGCCCCTGGGGAGAGGGCAGGCTGTCCCCCTGCAGCCCATGGAGGGGAGCGGGGGAGCAGATGCCCACCTGCAGCCCGGGGAGGGCCCCACGCCGGGGCAGGTGGGTGCCCCCCAAGATGGCTCTGACTCTGTGGGAAAGCCTGTGCTGCAGCAGTCAGTGCCTGGAGGACTGCAGCCTGTGGGAGGGACCCACGCTGGAGCAGTTCATGAGGGACTGCAGGCCATTGGAAGGACTCACGCTGGAAAAGTTCATGGAGAACTGTCTCCCATGGGAGGGACCCCAGACTGGAACAGAAGAGTGAGTCCTGCCCCCAAGGAGGAAGGAGCTGCAGAGACAATATGGACTGACCATAACCCCCGTTCCCCATCCCCTGTTATTGCTGGGGCTGGGCAGAGGGAGAGAAAACTGTGAGCGGAGTTGAGCCTGGGAAGGAGGGAGGGATGGGGAGAAGATACTTTGAGATTGGTTTTAGTTCTTATTACCCTTGTTTTGATTTGATTGGTAACAAATTAAATTGATTTGGGTTTTTTTCACCCAAGTCAAGTCTGGGTTTTGCCCGTGACCATAACTGGTGAGTGGTCCCTCCCTGTCCTTGTCTCAATCCACCAGCTTTCTGTTCCATTTTCTCCTCCTCGTCCCACCGGGGGGGACAAGTGAGCAAGCAGCTGCCTGGTGCTTTGTTGCCGGCTGGGCTTATACCACAACAAACAGGAAGAGGACAATATATTCTGTAGAACAAGCTATAGACAATTTTTTGTACAGTTACGTGCAGATCACATGGTTATTTTTTCTTTATTACAAATCATACTGAGCAATAGTAGTATGATAGTGTTAAAAGATAGTTCTGAACATTGGCTTTCTAATAATTTCTGTTTAAAAAAAAACAAGCTTACAGGTGGATTCTTTTAGTAAGGACAAGACCTGTTAGTCACCTCAGCCTTTCTTTCAGTGGCTAATGGCAACACATTCTGTATCTTCTCATCAGCTTCCCATTTTCATGAAACAGCTATGAACCTGACACTTGCAGCTCAGCCTACCAACTAGAACCGAAACCGCCCAGTGGTTTCAGGCGTTACAAGAGGGAATCATAAAAAACATGGCTAAGCAACAGGACAATAAGGCTTATACAATCTCAGAAAACTAGACCAAAACCACGTAGGTGATACACAGTGGCATGCAGTACTACTTCTGCTTGTCCTATTTACCAGTTCCAGGAAATAGAGGCGTATGCCAGTTTTTATTCCAGTTGCTAAAATTTAGGGACACAAATAATTTCAGGATGTAAAGTAAGTCTAAGAAATCTCTTTTTTGCTAACGAAGATGACAGAATATTGTTACATTATACACATAATATATGCCTACAGGAGAGGGAACTGAGCTTAGATATCAGCAAGGTATGAAATGAAATACAAACCAGAAACTGCCTGCTTATATGCTGACTTTTGCACACAGGATAGAGAAAAGCCTTAAAACATAGTATAGTGAATAGATAGTCCACCAAAAAAAAAAAAGGGGGGGGCGGTAATTTAAGCCTTTATTAGATGTACAGACTGAGATCATTGGAATTACAGTCAGTTACCCTACACAGTATACCACACCGAGACATATTACCTATTTTACCTTTATCTCACAACCCATAGAACAGAAATTCCAGGAATGAAAATGGAAGTAGATTAGCTGTTACCTGCCTGGTCAACCTTCTTAAGAGACACACTTCTTTAGATCATAGATGATATCCTGTTAAGCTGAGCTATATAATTACGCTGCAGAAAATTCATTGAAGTCTTTTCATGCTCCCCCTCCCCACCATGTATGCCTGTCAAAATAAAGCACCACTATCCCCAGTTAGCCTTGATGGCTGATCAACTACTGCAAGAAGTTAGAGTTCCAACAGAAAGACAATATCTGGTCAACTTTGACATAACTACAACAGGGGAAGAAAGATACTTGAATGAAATGGAGAAAGATATATGCAATATATACATATTCCTATATTGCACATATATATTTAAATATATGCACAACTTTAAATTGTTTTAACAGGGACTGTTCGATAGATGCAGAGTACTTATACCCTAATTTAACATTATTTCAGCCTAAAATTCAATTCCAAACCTGATTATTAAAATTATTTACATTTTTGTATTTTCTCGTTCAATAGTGGTTTTCAAGTGATTTTACTTTCTTTTACTAAAGAGCATTAACTGTACATTAGTATTAGTAGGCTAGTTACCATACGTATTTTTAATTCATTTAACTGATATAACCCAAGTTGTTGTATCACTGCTCATTCTACCAGTCAAGATCTTGTGCATTTATTTACAATAGACAGTAATTTTCAAGCTCCTAGAGTCATCCAGAAATAAATAGAAAAGGATAAAAAAAAAAAAAAAAAAAGACCCAGGTCTTTTTAGCACTACCAGCAGCTACTTGAGGAGTATTTTTAATGAATTGCAAGAAGACAGTCAAAATTTTAAAAGAACTTGTACTAACTCTTCCGACTTTAGAGAAAGCATGCCCCAAGGGAAAGACAGCAAGTACTTGAACATTTTTGAGCACATCACAATAACGCAAAATCTCTAAAGCTTACAGGCTCCCTTGTGTTAACAGCGACATTACATCAAGAATGACCTTTCCAAAGAAATAAAACCCATTAATGCTAGGAACATGATAACTATTAAAGATCAACACTTAGTAGCCAAAGTGGGGGGTGGGGTGGGGGGGAATCCATCTGGGAAATTAATTAGAACATAAATAATATGAAACCAAGACCTTGGTCTATAACCCTCTCTCATATAATTGCTTGCCATTTAAAAGCTGAATGAAATCTTTTATGTAAAAGATACAGCTATTGACCCCACATGTATTAGGAAGGCAAAGAAAATCCTGACAAGTTGAGAATGAGATCTCATGAGCACTAGAAAATGCCTTAGTAACACCCTACTGAATACCTATTTCAATCCTATTTCTTATTTCTTCACAGTAGAACTTACTTGCAACCATCCAGGAATGATGCTGCTGGGAAATACTGCAAGTTAGTTGCTATATATTTCAGGGCTTTTTTGGGTTGGTTGCAGAAACAATCATCACAGAGAATTATCTGTACCCATGGGAACATAATGATTTTTTTTCTTCTTACATGAAGGGACAGCTGTCAGTCCTGAGGCATAAGGACATATGTATGGTTGTATCCCACAAACTCCATCATTAAACTCCTACAATAAACTGACCTTTGCTTTTGAAATCCATAGTTTAAATCAAGTTCTGAGGTGATTAGGAAACTCAACATATTATTGCAGCCTCCCTGCTTAACACTGTAGACAGCACTTTCACTACATTTATTAGTTCTATTATCTGTATTTACCAAGTCTCTCCTCTGTTCCACATGAGATTCAACAGGCAACAGACAAAAGCAACAAACATACGAGAAGTTGTGAAAAATGTGAATCCCTGACTTGGATCTTGCTTTCGCAACCTATATCTACATCTAAACATGAATATTACCACTAGAGTAGTTGAGAGAGGTCAGAGGCACACCTTTGTTCAAAATTCCTAGACAGAAAGCATGCAAGGACATGCTTTTGCATGTCTAACAGTTCAGATTTGGGGGATCTGAAGAGGTTGTCTTTTACCCGAGAGACAGGCTAAAGAAGAATTCTAGTGTTTAAGCTACTTTCATTATAGGGTTATATTTTATTGTTATTTTGTCTGAGCTACACATAGTAATGAAAGTACTGAGAATTCATACAGCAGGATATATGCATTTGATCATGGAATGTCCTACCGTTACTATTTGTTACAGGGCTTAATTGAATTTTTTGCAAGTGTATAC
Organism: Sagittarius serpentarius; assembly: GCA_034782735.1. NCBI lineage: Eukaryota > Metazoa > Chordata > Aves > Accipitriformes > Sagittariidae > Sagittarius > Sagittarius serpentarius. Next base: position 39,331,767 of record JAVKLA010000088.1, on the reverse strand, counting down.
AATCAGATTTTTTGGTTCATTTTGACAAAGTAAAGCTGCTTGAGTTGTACATAAAACCAAGAAATCTTAAAGAAAAAAAAATTAAAGTATCCAATCATTTATATGCCCTTTTCCTTGTAACACAGCAATTTAAATTTACTGGAGCACTTCAAAGGGGTTTTGGGGGTGGTTTTATTTTTTGTTGTTG
>JAVKLA010000088.1:39297726-39331480 GCA_034782735.1 Sagittarius serpentarius | reverse complement strand
GTAAGTACTTCAGCCTGGAAGTAATTGGGGTTCTGTGCTTGCACAGTATAAAGCAATTGAAAATTATTAAACTGCTTCAGTTTTTTATAGGTACTTTCATTTGAAAATGATTGGGGTACTGATCATGCTTAGCATTGAACAATTTTAAATTATTTAAAGGCCTTTTTTTAATCAATGCTTCATCTTTGGGACTAAATTCTGGGAGGTTATGGTACATTATCAGCCAGTTTAAGTTATACAATTTTATACTTTACACAATCTTTCATATCCTAAATAAGAATCAGTCTGCAAGGGTAAAAGCATAAAGCATTACACTTCAAAATAAATCAGCAGTATACAAATCAGAAACCTTATTTTTCTTTTTAAAATATTATGAGACCCTTTTTCCATAATCAAGTTTCCATATCTTACTACATACTATAGAGCATGAGCATTTTAGAAGCTACGTACTTCTACTTCAGTAAATTGAAATAAATAATTTCAAAGGAGAACAAATTCTAAAAGAAGGTTTCTGAGTCCATGAAAAATGAGGATTTATTCCCACAGTATTTGACTTCTCAAACTTCATGTCAAGCAAGCGTTCGAGTCCTCTGTAGCACAGATACTGTGTGCTCAACAGCTTCTGGTTCAAGTTGATTGTAAATATTAAGTATATTCAAGTAGGAAAATCAGGTTGGACTTCAGGGACATCATTCACAATTGAAACAGGGATGATACACAGTAACCTGTTTTTTTAAAACATTTGATTAATGGAGTTATTCTCAATAGTCAAGAACACACTCTGCTCTTCACCATTTCCACGTGAAAGGAGAGGAAATTAAGGTGCGACATTTGAAAATAGCACTGGAGATGTACAAATGGGGAGCTGAGAAATACAGCTGACAGGTCACATTATTAGCGAATCCTCCACTTCATTCTTACCTGCTGTCCTTCATTAATACTCTGCCAATACGCTTACATTTATTACCAAAAGTCCAATGCAAGTATTTTTGTACTTTCCACCAAGATATTCAACAAATACGAATGTAATCTAAACTCTGTTTTAAAATGTGACATCCTGGAAAGAAAAAATTAGTGACTAATTTCTTCAAAAAGCTTGTCTTCATATTTCACCTTTTGCTTTTTAAAACAAATGACTTAGAAGAAATAGGATAATTTCCTGCCAAGAAAAACAACCCAGTGTTCCTCTACACATTCATTTGAAAAGATAGTAGCTAGTCCTTAAAGATATTGGCATGCCTTGCTAATCATAGGCTTTTGATTCTGTCTCTCCAATTTCAGTTAGTAAGTAAACACTAGCATCCTCAATTGCACTACACAGAGCTCCCCTTTATCCAGTTAATCATGTTCACTGCAGCTATTCCCTAGGCTGAGGTTTCAGAGTTCCTAGATTCTGTAAATCCTCAGTATTACATCTTTTGATTCAGAAACAAAAATACTAACGTATCTTATCATTCAAAAACACGTGTCCTGGGTTCAGGAAGGACTGTGTGTTCCTCCCTCCCAGTCAGCTGCTGTGCTCCGTGTACAGAATTAAGTTGCAAAGCATCGCTAAACTCACCTGAAATATTTTGCTTAAGTTAAACCTCATATTATTAGTAATTAAAGAAGCTGTGAGAAACCATAATGAGACTAAGTGTCCAACAAATATTAATCAGTAAAGTAATATTATATTATTAAGAAGCAGCTATTCACAGTAGGAGTTTCTCTTGCGAGAAACAAGATTAGGAACCAAGCCAAAAGCAGACCAGAAGGCATAGCAAATTGGGTTATTTGGGGCCTCATTTTAATTTATGAATGCTTTCACCTGTATTTTAATTATTTTGTATTGCCATTTTGGAGGAGAACGTGTAAGCAGGCTCTAAGCCTGCAATCCTAGATCTGTTGGTTAGTCCCAGTATTACCAGTCACTGTGATAAAGATTTCCCTTCCTCGATTCTAATCCAAGCCAAGAGGCAAACTCAGACCACACACCATGGGCAAACCACTTAACTTCCCTGTGTTCCCCCATCTGTAAATGAAAACAATACAATTAACATACATAGCAGGGAGGCTCTGTGATTTACTTCAGCGTTTTGAAGAGATTTGAAATCTTGAATAAGTACTGTACAAATGCTGACAAATAATGCCTGCTTGAGGCACCGTCAGTGACCATTTTGAGAGTACAACAAATAAGATCATGTCAAAAGCAAAGTTTCTAAAATACTAGGCCTGTTTTAGCTTCTTTTCTTGTTACACTGTCTCCCTACATCAGTCAAAATCTAATGACAGCAGTCTCATAACAAGTCGTCTTTTCTGAGATCAATTTTAGAGCTTTCCTTCTTTAAGTCTATTTCTCTGCAGTGGCAAAATACTGGGAGACTCAGACTAGAATCTTACAGGAAGAAGTGTCAGGGATTTAATGTAAGATACTGTTATTTTTCACTAAAAAAATTATTTCTAAGTTACCCTATTAAATACAGATACACAAAAATACAGTGCAAGACCACAAATTGATTTGGTGGAGGAACCTCTAATGCAACATCCTATAGGAAAACTAGTATCAATCAAATATCTGTTCTTTCCTCTTCCGAGTTATTTTACATAGATTCTGATGAAGCAATAAACTGTGCTACTAATTGAGTTTTCCACTGCTGTCCAGAAGAATTATTTTTTTAAATGTTAAATCACAGATTGTTACCTGAGCTGTTACAAAATAGATATAACTTAGATGAATTCTCAATTTAAAATCTATATGCTATATCTGTAATATACCAGTACCTTCCTTATATATTATTGCTCTTACATGTATTCATCACCCCTAAAGAGATGCTTTCTTCAGAGGACAGAAGAAAAATATCTACAAAATGCAAGATTTAAAAATTTGGAACTCCTAATTATATTTTGTTTTCTAATTAGGCTAAATAGTTGTATTTATGTAGAGATACTCAAGGCAAAAACCCAGGCATTGTGATCTTTTCAGCGCTGTTGAAAGTTATAACCAAGCCCAATTTTTAGTTCTGTAACTTCCGGCACTGACAGAAGGTTTGTTCTTTATTGCTGAAGAAGCAACAAGCAAACCAAGCCTACCATCCAGTTTCCAGAATAATTGCCTTTTATACATGATGAAATGCAACTCATCAATTAGAAGAGTCATTCCAGTAAGTTCATGTATACTACCATGTTACCTTTTCCCTTTTGCACTCGTTAGTGCCTTGACAAAAGCAAAGGCTTCATTAGTAACTAACATAGCATCGATGTTAATATACAAAATTGAAGAACAAAACTCTTGCAAGAGGTTTATGCTCAATGTGATACTAGGTTTCAAATCCACACAGGACATAATTTAAAAATTCTAATTTAAAGTAGTGATGTACATTGTAAGAGACAAAAGAAATACTGAAACACAAAGCTACAATGCAAAATGAGACAGTTATGTTAGCTTCTGCCAACAGTAAAATTACAATCCCTTACTCTATCCATTGGCCACAGAAATAAAAGCCAAGTAGCAACAGAAACAAATATTACATGGAGCAGATAGAGAATGAGGAAGTGTTTGATCAGATGTCAGGGAAACCACTCATTTTATTATTTTTGTTTAAAAAAAAAAAAAAAAGAAAGAAATCCAGAAAAATAGGCACAGTAGATTTGGCAATAGGTATCTACTAGTAGAAAAGTTTCTGAAAAGCAAGAGGTTGCTGCTATAATGTATTCCCATGTAGTGGGGTAAGAAGACACTTGCAAGGTTGTTTGGGTTTTTTAAATCAGCTGGTGAAGAACTAGAGGAAGAACTCAGTGAAAATCAGTTAGCTCAAGGGGGAAGCACACCACGACAGAAAGGACTTGAAAGAGAAATGAGAGTTGGGGGAGGACACGCTTGCTCACGGAAGATGTTACACAACGGTGTTACGTGCATGATGGTTCTATATTCAGCACCCCCAAACGGCTCATAGACAACATGCTTTTGTATCCAATAAAAACACATCAGTGTTCTTTGGGTTTGTAATTTGTTTCACAAATATAGTTCATATTGTTTCCATGCTCACCAAAAACTGCTAAAAGAGAGTAAGGAAGAAGGAATAACTGCTCTTTTTGCATAGCTTGCTCTAGTCATCTTAGAGGATGGATGGAGAATTCTCCTGCCAACCTACAAGGGCAAAATCCTAACCCCTCATGAAAGTCTCATCTGTGACAGAGCCAGAATCCCATCCCACTCATTTTCACTTAAACTCCATGCCTTTTCACTTGGCAATTTACTTCTTGTCATTAGCTAGTTTCTATGTCCTGGATTTGGTTTCTCTCTTTTTTGGCTTTCATTTCTGCTCCCTTATCCTACATCCCAGAGGCTGCCAGGATTATTGGACAGTTGAAAGGGGCCCATGTACATGAATTCCCTTCACAGCTATGACAAAGACAAGAGCATCCATTTCAAAGTAGTGTTCGGTTGCCAGCTATAAACACGCAGGTGGTCTGTGTGCTTATAGCAAGTAGCTTCAGAGAGGACTTAATACAAATACATACATAACCATATTTAAACTCAAGTTTCCACTGGAAATTGCACTACAGCTGACAGACTAAGACTACTAACGGACTTTATAACCTTTACTTCCACAACAATATTAACTCATTCTAAAACTTAGTGCAGTAACACATTAAGACTTAAAGAGCTAGAAATTATTAGCTTAGTTGACTCATAAGTGCACCTATTTCTAACTAAGTTGAAGGATAAGCAAAGCAAGAAATCAGTATGTTGAAAGGTCTGTCTTCAGTTAAGATAAAGGAAAAATTTTGTCAGGGAGAAAATTTCTACAGAAAAATTGATACCCATCTTTCTGCCTGTGAAAAGCCTAGAGAACAAATAATAAAGTTAATATCTTTAAGGTAGGTCAATATTAAAGCACTGCAGTGGGAGAGCAGAAGACCACCTGAGATGAGCACAGATTAAATTAGGACCAGAAATTATATCAAACAGGTTCCACCCAACCCCCCAGCCAAGCATGGAGGTCAGTAAAACTTCACAAAGCAGCAATGAAATAAAACTATCCAATTCTGTTAATATTAATGACATTTGTTGTTATCTGTTATGCATAACTTGGATAAAATATTCTACAAAAATCACTGAAATGTCTTTTTTTTCCCCCTTCCCCTGGGCTGTATTACAGTTGGGGGGGGCACGGACAGACACTGGAACAGTAAAAGCATCAACAAAACTTTTTTTTTATTTTAGAAGGGGGGGGGGGAAGTTCTGAAGTGTTGAATCATTTTGTTTTACTGTCCATGAACAAAATGAGCAGTTAAAAGTCTCCCAAACCACAGTGTATCATTTTTAAGAGCCAAATTGTATGGTTTCATTCATGTTAGCTCAATGTTACACTTCAACTGCTGCTGTATGGTCTGGAAGCCAGTAATTTTGTCTCTTGTCCCGTGCGATAGAGTGTCCATCTGAATGACAACTCTGGATAAGTTTCTGCCATTCAACTATACAGGAGAATTGGGTCCACAAATGAGGTACCTGGGCTGTAGCCTGAGTAGCCACATCCCTCACCAAGGAAACACAAATTACTATTAAAAAGTGGCACAAAAGAAAGGGTTCCTGTTTACTAATCTTTCAAACTGAAGCGTATCAACTAGGGATGACACAATCTAAAATATATTTAATTTTTTATTTCCAAGTGGAGGAGGAAAAAGGTAAAATTCTTTAGAAGATATCAGAAAGAAGTTTCTGATAAAATATTTTGAGTTGCCTGTATGGCTCTACTTCACTAGCTCACTGAACCACCAGTTCTTACTTATTTCTATCATTGTTTAAAACCATTTCAGTATGCCGTTATAGTGGCAAATAACACCTTCATTAGTTCAGCATAGCGTTCTATAGACATACCAAGCTGGCACAAGCAAATGTTAGTGAGGCATCCCAACGCAGGCTGAACAGCTCTGGTAGGCAAAGCACGAGGACGAAACTTTAGCTCGCAAGGAAAATTGCACAAACATGACAGATTTGTTTCTAGTGACCAAACTAGACCTTTCTGAGCAACGTAGACAAAAGCCAAGCACGGCCTAGTTGTGGAGACACTTTTCCAACCCACAACCAAGGTTGTGAAACTGGTAACATTTTTTTCCTGCAGCATAATCTAAAACAAACCAAGGAAATAAACGTTGGGAGAAGAAACGGTAACATTAAGGACTAAAGACAGGCATTTCCAAATCAGAACCACATCTTGAAGTAGTTCAAGTATCAACCAAGATGCCTAACATAAGTTTCTAAAGTACTGAAAACCAGACTTGTCACCTTTGCCTAGTTTCAATGTACCGAATCACACGATATTTTTGCAGTAGCTACTAATGGAAATGACCCTTAAAATTTTATTTGAACTTTATATCTACAGATGAAGTGACTAAAGCTACAATAGCATCTCCAATTTACCTGACCTAGTTTCTACATAGCTATATTGTAAGCTACGCTTTCATTATGCTTAAGTGAATGCTCACCAAAGCAGATTCTGGCAAGCAGGAATAACGCATGAACTCTAAAGGTATTGCAGGATGCCTTCCTTCCCTATTATCCTCCTTAGTTTGTATTCCCCATTATATTTAGAGTCCCCTGTTGTGCCATAAAGAATGGTGAATCTACCTTGAGCATAAATTAATGTGAAGCTATCGAAGCAGTTTCTTGCTTCCCCTATGAATTCTTTCTACAACATACCTGTTTTAAACATGCAGTAATTATTTTGCTGTTACCTGCTACTAGAAGAAAGGAAGCTTGATAGCAAAGAATTGAACTTGCCCTCTGTCCCCTTTCATTGTATCTACCTACAGCAGACGGCACCAAAATGCAACTCAATTAAACACAGCCCTCTTGTCATAATACAAAACAGAAGCTTTCCTCACAGCAGAAGCAGGAAAGTTTTGCCATGACACTCCTTGTTGCATTTGACAAGTTTATTGAGAACGAAATATTTCAGTGGGGAGGTCTGTCATTCTAATCCTGTTCTTTATGCGAGAGCAGCTAATGCAATTTCAGCTACCTGAATAGAAGGGCTCTTGCTTCCAGATGTTCCATTGTGCCTCGCAGACAACAACTACTATAGGACTGACACCAAAAGACGGGTATTATGAGTATTTTTTCCATCATTAGCTTCCTCTTAGCACACAGTTTGCAGCTTCCTTGTTGATTCCTGTAATTCTGATAGGCATAGTAGAAGCCAGTGTAATGCTATCCTTCTATAGGTCTGTCATAATACCAACAGAAAGCAGGCAATTGTACTGAACAAGGTGGTAAACTTAAATTACTCCTGAGCTATTGAAAGACTGTTTAAGAGATTAAAAAAAAAAAAAGATTGTTTCGATGAATCAAGGCTTGAAGAAAGTCATAGACTGCTTGTACTTCCAGGACACAAACCTCAAATTGCAGTATCACAGATTAGCTGTAGTTACACTGATTGGAGATACAGCAAATCCGCAGGAACATCTCTGCAGGGCACAACAGGGCACTGAGAAAGACAAGGAGCTAGATCAGCCACGCCAGCATGAATATCACAGCCAGCTGAGGAAAAGACCTGGAAAGAGGCTCCACGCACTTTTAGCAGCGGCCTAAGAAGGTATATAGGCATATCGGTTACCTGCCAGGTTGCAGTAAGGCCAAGTGAAAGAAAATACACAAAAAAAATCCCTACTAACAAACCAGGCATTAGCTTCTCCTGTTGCATGTGTTAACATTGGCTAACCAATAAGCTGGTTTTATTTCATTAATAATGTATTAGTGTTTATAATCAGCATAACATGTTTTGTTTTTCATCCAGCCTTTACAAGTATTAATGGAATAAACCTTGTCATGAAACTGTTGATGTTTTTTTCTTAATCCCATTGAAAAACAGCAAACAAATGCAAAATAAAGCCATGCAGGAGGAAGAATAGTAAAAGAAAAAGAATGTTTAAGTCTTATGTCTACACGTAGAAATGTTTTCAACAGATTGAGATGTAGATTTGTCTTTGCTTCTTGATATCAATTTACATTATTTGACATGTTTATTGTCCAACAACAACACGTTTACTTCCCCCTACCTGTGATTTATGATGTACAAGCAGTATGTATTTAGATATGAGGGTCTTTTAACCATGAGCTTCTGCTAGAAAACCAAGAGCTTTCCTTATAATATGTAATATGTAACTAATAAGCTGCTCCACAGGACTGCTGAGCATTTGCAGTTCTCTCCAAAGTCAATGGAAGCCGTAGGTGCTCAGTTGTTTAAGACGCACACAGGTTCACTCACAGGTTGGAGAATAAGCATAAGCCCAGAACAAGTCTACCACCCATGCCAAGCACATTGTGCTTTGCCCAGAGCAACTGTGAGCAAAGACAGACACTTGCTATATGGCTAATACAGTTATGGAGTGTGACAATCCACATTTTCATTCTACATACAGTTACTCAGACATGAGCAATCACTAAATAACAACCTCAAGAAAAGTGTTTTCTAGTTGTGAAAACCTTGTGGAAAACAGTCTGTTCTACTCATTTTCTCCTCCAGAATAGAGGATGTGTTATAAAGATCAAAATCTGATCCAACTGGATCAGGAGTCAATGATATTTAAGAAGTGGCATCGCTACAACTTACCCAATTCAACAGCAGCAATCTATTTCCTAAGTGCAGAGATGCATTCATACACCACGAATGGCTCGCATTTAGTGAAACGGAAAGAAATGGTAGTGTCTCAGCTTACATAGAGAATGATTATTATTCTTTAGGCCATTGAAAAAAAATCATCTTATTTTGAAGTACTGTAAGTGATCCCCTTTTCTCTGAAAGAAAAAAGTAATTGCTTCTGATTTGCTTGTTATCAAAGCATGATGATGCATCCTTTTCTTCAGTACCAATTCATGTAATAGACACACATAGCCATTCGGATATGCCACTTCTCATCCATATACTATATTCTTTGCCTAGCATTTTGGAAAAAAAGGCTATAGCACAGAGGAAAGCAGGCAAAAACGCAAAGCTGTGCAGTGATGCTAAATAGCGATAGAGATGTTCTTCCAGAGACTTGACTGCAGAGTGCACCCTCCCTTGTTAACCATACTAACTAATGTGAGCAAATTAACCACCTGGTCTATATTCAAATTCCTTTTCAAACATCAATTCTCTGGCAATTCCTTCCCCTGCTAATCTAGTGTTGAAACGCGAGAAAAATCTGTACAACCTTAGAATTTAAATTGCTATTAGATGGGAATGTGATGCTCCATCTATATGAAGTATATTGTTTTTCTAGCTGCAGAAAGATAGAAGGATTGGCTTGTAATTAAGGCACTGTACTCTAACTTAGAAAAGTGGGTCAAGTTTCCAGCATTTGTTATCAAATGTCTTTCAGAGTGGCTGGCAGACTCCTGACTGACATCAGTGAGGTTTGGCTCAGGTCCTTTATAACTTTGAGGAAGTGTGGCTAACAGCTGCCTTCTCTGCCTGCCTGATCCCCATCTCCTTTATTTACCCAGTAATTTGGGGGGACAGATTATCAGTTACATCTCTTGGCAGCACACAGCCTCATGCTTCTCAGTCTCAGTCAAGCAAGACATAAGAAATCCTTGAGGCCATGTCTAGATTTTCTCCCTTTTCTACAGCACAGAGCACACAGCTCCTGTTCTAATAAATCATTCCCTGAAATGGTAACTGACAGAGTAAAAACACTTTGAATAGTAGCATATTTACACCAGATGTGAACACAGGTCACCAGAAAGATGTTCAGATTAAAACAGATGGAGAATTAATGAGGCAGAGAGCTATAGGAAAGCACTTCTGGATGGCAGAAGCAGCAGGGAAGGCTGTGACTTCACTCTGGAAAGGGAGACACTATTCGAGGGAATACGGGGAGAAAGCCACCAAGGTCCCCATGATCTTCCTTTTTCTACACTGACACAAGCTGGTTTTGAACTGAAAGATCCTAAGAACTGTTCCAAAACTTATGGAAATCAATGGGAATCTGTCCAGAAACTATAATGGATTTTGCATCAGACAAACAATGAAATATTTCCTCATAATAAAGATGATCACATTTATAAAGATCATGAAGTGAGAGCAATAAGTATCCTAACATGTCATAGTGTTTTGCCAGGGGAGAACAGTACATACATAACATAGGCTACTCAATTTTACACCAATGCACAAAGTGAGGGTTTTCATGGTACCTTCTACATAGAGAAAAAAAAAAAATAAGTGGATAGAAAAGGGTAAAATATTGTAGGATCTGACAATAGAAAACTAACATAAAACAAAGGCAGAGTATCGTAAATGAATCATAGATTATATGCTGAAAAGACCATTTAATATAGGCATCAATTTTTTATACTCATATGAACATTCATTTCCTATAGAAATTATTTCTTGCTATCACGTTTCATCCCCGAAAGTCAGGGCGTACAGAAAAAAAGAGATTGTATTATCAATGTTTGCTGATATTTTGAAAACTTCATTGATTAAGTGACATTGGTTGTGTCCTTCCTTTTCCTCTTTGCTGTTCCGTTTTACTTACCTACTCCCTAAATCAACAGTAGATGGTCCAAAATGCCGCCTTCATCACGGAACAGGTTTTATTTTACAAAAGACAGGAAGGGTACAAAGTATGAGAACTAGATGACCTAATTGATCTTTTTATACCTAGAATATATTTACACACTGGTGATGCTTAGGCACACCAATGATCCAGACCATATTAGTCCTTGAAATTATCTTCTTTTTCAGACTACTTGTGCCAAAGCAACATTAACCCTATCTGACTTGATCCAAAGTCTAGTAACATTAAGTCTCTCCTTGGATTAGATCACTAGTTTCCAGGGTACAGGTAAGAACCCTGGGTATTCTTCCCATTGCCAGCATGTTCACATCCAACAATATCCTTCTTAAGAGTCCCTTAAGCTCTGTTCTGTCCCAGTCCTCTCAGGTTTTTTCACAACCTTAAAACAGGGTTTCAGAGAAAGTCTCTACTTATTTCCATGCACTAGCAGCGTGACAGCAATCTACAGAAAAAGAAACCATAGCATTTAAGGAATAAAGCAATGATGCCAGAGATGTATTTGCTACTATATTCAGTGTCAAAAACAAACAAACAACAACAACAAAAAAAACAACAAAAAGCCAAACAAACAAAAAAAAAAACCAAACACAACCACCCACAACACACTTACTGGGTTTTTGAGTTTTAAATGACATGGCTCAGTAAGGGTCCCCCAAGTGTGGGGACAGGCTGACAGAAGTAGAGAACAATCATTTGCAAGAACAGTCTTTGAAACAAGGTACCGTACTCAACTGAATAATGAAACATCAGCAGCTCTACAGGCTATGTTTTTCACTCCCATAAAGAACAAAGCTATAGGACTTTTTCATTTAGAGGGCTTTAAAAAATAAGCAATCGATGCCTTCTTTAGTTAGGTTCTAAAGATTTTCTTCTCAGCCACCCCCCCCACCTTTCTGCTAACTCCTTTCAACACTCCCTGTTATGAAAATGTTCTATTATCAATGTAATTGATGATAACTTACTTAATTTCCTCACTGCCTTAAAAATGTTCCCTGAATAGACACAGCAATAACATTAGGAAGATATCCAGTTGCCCAAAGCTTTCTTTTTCACTTAGAGCATACCTACCCATGTATCCACTACCAGAGATGACAGTCTGCTGAGCTGAAACAGAGGGAGCACACACATTAAATAGCAACCATCAAATAGATCCATCCTTTTTTATGCTACTAGACTTGTTACCAAGATACTTTAGCCAGGCCTGTTCACTAATCGACAACTTCTCCTGTTGCCCACCTGCTATACAGCAAGGGAGTTTCCTTTTCCTAGCTCACTTTCATAAGCCCATTTCAATGTAAAGTCTACCTATATGGCAAACAAAAGCCATCTGTCAGAGGAAAGAACTGACTTTCCTAGCAGAGATTTCAGTCCCACGTATCAGGCACTGCAGCAATCCCACTGCGCTACCTCTGTCTTTAGTAAGAGAAGCTAGGAAACGTGGATAAAAAAATATATCAGACTGGTACCTTCACTCCTAAGGCAGCTTCCCTAGCCTTTCAAGAGAATCCCATCCAACAGCGCTCCTTCTGTACTTTGGATTCACGATCACAATAAGAAGACATAATAGCTAGGTGGGAATTGGGTAGCACTAAAGAGGAACTCCTTGAAGGGTTGTGATAAATGAGAAAGATACAGCAAAAGATGGTATACTTAGAAGTCCTGTTGCTTTTGCAAACTCTGTGGCAACTCACTAGAGTATTACAGCTGAAAACCCAAGTTTCAGATGCATTTTTAATTTCCCTCCCATGAAATTGCTATATAGGAGGCTCTTCAATAGACTCAAGTCCTATGAGACATATAAGGCTCATGGCTTCCAAGACTACTTTGGATCCCTTTTAATATTACAGGGGTACTATCACAAGGAATACTTCCAAAGAAGCAATTACAAATCTTCTTAGAATTCTACAGTTCTTAAGATGACATAGATTTTAAAGTCAAAAAGAAACAACAATCATCCAGGTCCAAACTACTATGTAACAAACGACAAACATTTTTCCTCAGTAATTCCTCCTTCTAGTTCAATGACTTCAGCTGCATGCCAAGGATGAGAACATGTTTTTTCTCATTGAGATAGCCTACCTAGAGACTTAATTTCAGCAAGGGATGTAGAAGTATCAGATGAGAGCCCTGATATGATGGAAACCCTAAATATGAAGCAGAGCCAGTGTCAGAGTAGCGAGACTCCCAGCAGCTGCTAAAATATTAACACCTTCTTCCCACTCACTGGAAGATGAGACTTACCTGCCTCAGCCCAGAGGGGCTTTCCACAGTGTGGGGCTTCAGGTAATGGCCCACAATAAATCAAAAGTAGTCCATATGATAGTTTTAACAGTAAACCTATACTACATTAAGTTGCTGATATAACTATAGCAACAGAGGAAGTAATAGCGCCCATAGTGGATAATATTTATTATCATTTCTTCTTACACAGCATACATGAACATACGCATGCCAAAAACCTAACTTTTACCCACTCTGCAGATCAGAAAATAGAAATTACAGGTCTGGTAGAAGAATCTGCTTGGAGGAGAGCCAGTAATACACAAATGGGATAATCCTTGCTGAAATACAAAGACGACCAGTTAGTTTTCAATATAGTAGCTTTTTATCAGAAAAGGCAATTTTACTAAGAATAAAACATTTCGAGGGCCTGTATTTCTGTTTAAACCTGATTTCAGTGATGCCAAAAGAAATTAACGATGTTTTGACCTGTATAATATTGAGTTACATAATGCCAAAGTATTTAATATTTAAAAATCAAAATACAGTGTTTCAGTAATGAGAAAATACAGCATTTTGATGATTCCAGAGGATTCTTTTGCTTGTTTGTTTCTGCATTTGAGTTCCATAGTAATTTTCACTGGGAAAAATTCAGAACACAGTTTTCTTGAAGTGTTTTCCTCTTCCTCAGAATATCAGTTCAGCTTCCCAGCCAGTGCTAATCCAACCCACTTAACTGAAATTTTGTTTCACTTGATCTCAGAAATCCCAACCCAGATGCTCTAAACTTGACTGTCTCCTAGGGGTGTCATCTATAATTGTAACCCTGAGAAGAAACATGCATTACCTCTGTTAATTTAATAAGCAGGGGAAGGTTCCTTAGCTTGTAGCATCATGGCCAGCAAAATAAGCCTTGGTTATAAGCCTCACTGATACTTTCTAAATGTACACACCTGTACCTGAATTGCTTTTCATGCTTGCTACACAGCTCTCAGGCATATTTACTTTTGATTTTCAAAAGCAGCTACCCCATTCCTCTAAAGACTCTGGGACTTTTATAATCAACTGTAAATGAAGCATGCTGATAAATCCTCACACCATTTAAACACATCTGTATGACTGTAGCTTATTCCCCCAAGTTAACTAGGGTTTTCAACACTGACTACATTGGTTTCTACTCAGTGGAGTTACATGGGTAAAAAAAAGCCAGATGCAGATCAGCCTGCTTTTAATAGGCAATGCTAGAATGCACAGGTATAGTTTAAGCCTACAGGGCTGTACCTGCCCCAGGAAAGAGATGTTCTGCTGATGTAGCTAAACTAGCACAACTTTTGTTGTATTGGCAAAGCATTAAATGAAAGCAGAATCAGGCCAAGAATGAACACTTCTGGAAAAAGTCCACTTACCGCTCTTAAAGTGGGAGCCCAAACAATAGCACTCAAAGTTAACGCAAGGCAACAATAGAAAATGGCAGTACACATCGCCCAGACTTCATTGCAGTACACAGGGAAGCGTATAATCACATGAAAAGCAGCACAATGCACATGCAATTCACACATGTCTTACAAAGGCAAGAGAACTACTCCATCCCTCCTGCCACCACAGTTGTGGAAATTGTAGGTTCACCTCCTTCCTACAAGAGTTCTCCTGAACTCTTAGTTGAAATACACAGAACATCAGAAGTGATATATGTGAGTATCTTCTGACACCATTTCAGTAATTTGATACAGACAATGACACCTGGGTGCCACCTAAAAATCAGCATGATTTCCCTCAACCCTTAATTGTCATGCAGCATATAATGCTCCTTACTCTGATATTCCTGGCAGGAGACGACATATTATCTATGAAATCTGTAGGCTTGTGCCAAATTCACAAATACTAGCAGCAAAACTTATGGAAGGGGCAGACAGGGCTAGGAAAATGAGGAGTAATTTAATGCAAGTGTTCTGTAGTGCTCCCCAGGCTCCATGATTAGGGATGTAAAAAATTTAAGTGCTCCTTCTGGTTAATATTATGGAGAACTGATTATTACTCACTGTATATAAGGTTTTCTAAAATGATTGTATTTTTCATAAGCAAGTGTCTCATTATTTTGTTCACTAAAGTGTATTTTGCATTGTGCTCAATAATTTCCCTCCCAAAGTGAAAGCTAATTGTTAAGTTCTGACTTTAACCATGATTTCCTTTTACTTAACTTATTTTTACTCCCTGGTGTGGTAGATAATGGTATATTTAAAAAAAAAAAAAACACAGAGAAAGGGGAAAAAAAAAAAAAACAAACCACATTTGCTAGTGCAGGTAGGCATAACTTATGTTGAAGGCTAGATTGTTTCAAACACATACCATCTAATTTTCTGAGAGAAGTTTTTAAAAAAGCCCATTTAGAGACTGCTTTTGAAGGTGAAAGTATCCATGTATACAAGGTGAGTGGAAGTTATATTTATATATTTGCCCATACTTCCAAATGCTGAAGAGTATGTTTGTACAGGTCACTTTGATTCACTGAGCTGGAATACACCTTACAGTCACATTTACGTAACAGAAATAATCCTGATTAATTACTAAAAATTTCTGGATTAACAGCTGTGCTCTCACGCACAGCTGAATAATTCATTAGAGAATTTAATGTAACTGCAATATATCTAAAGAATAAAATACATTGAGAAAGATCTGTAATGAGATAAGCATAGTCAGCAGTCACCCGTTAAAACAAGTGACACAGTCTTTTACTTACAGAGTTTGGGGGGTTTTTTTTCTTCAAAGAGGGGCTGAAGAGAGAGTTAGTTTCTTGAATTAATAGAGAAAAATCTGCTAGTGAAAATTCCTCATCCTATTTTTAATGAATAAAGACTGAAGTGATAGCATCCAAGAGTTAATTCTCCACAGAAATAATAATCTATCTTCCAAAAAAAAGATTTTCATGGAAATACAGCCTAAACTTCTTCAGAAAGGTCTTTGGTTTGGCATAATTTTGATATTCAGGCTGTGTTCAATGTTTGGTAGAAGCTATGTTCCTGAAGTAGAGATCAGTCTTGCACAGTGGTAAAGTGATGCAACTCTATAGATAAACCATCATGGTAAAACTCTGAAGAGATCCAGTATAAAACAGTGTGGATACTGGAAAACAGCGGTACTTTACAGGAAGTACTTAGTCTTTTTATATGCTGAATCTCAGTATTGAACTGGTGCCAAGCATCAGTTTGATATTCCGTTACCCATCAGTTGTCCACAAATTCACATTCAAGAATGTGATTTACCCATGTTAGTCTTCTGATCCACGGAAAGAGAGATATTTCTTTAATACGACTATTCAGACCTATTTTAGGACCGTACATCAGGTAAAGATTAACTACACTACAAAAAATACCTAATCTTCTTCATAGACTATTAAAATAGCCAGGAGAACTAGGTCAGATACAGACATACATGGTCAAAGTCTAAAATAAGATCAGATGTATGTAATGGAGCACCCAAAGAAGGGTCATTTGTGAGAATCTGATTATCTTTCTTTCTACATACATGAATATACTTAGTCTGATCCAACTGCCCCTGTAGTTGATAAAAACCCACCTTCTTTTATTGTAGGGAAATCTGATTCCTCAGTTCCTATTACAGCCACAAAACTGTCGTCGACTGCTTTTAAAAGGTATGTATTTTTATCCTTGCTTATTTACTGCAAACAGTCATAACAAAACTCAACTGGTTTCTTTCTTTATTTCTAACAACAACCTAGTCGAGATAAAAGTCACTGCTGGAAAGCTGATGGAATGAAAGTGTTCATTAATCACTAGCGCATAAGTGCATAGGAGATGCAAGTCTGTATTTTGGTTGAGAAAGATAATTTACAGTTGCCCACATTCCTCAGAATTGATCCACATTCTGTAAGAGATGCATAGCAAATCTGTCTATAATCAAATGTTCTCTAATAAGATTAAAACTTTTTTTTGTAAAGTCAATCCACAGGCAATGGGAGGTTTGCTTGTTACCCAGATTCTAGAACAGAATGTGAAATTAAGGATATGTTATTTGCCACATAAAGACAGTCTCTGTTACTGGAATTAAAAGTATAATTACTTAGGCACTTACTCCAAGTGATTTATCCTACCCCTGCCTCCACTTGTGTTGCAAATGCCTGCTGTGCATGTCAGGTGTGTTACTCTGCTTTACACATTAATCTGATTCTAGAACTGTGCATTAAACACTGTTTTCAGGATTTATGAAAATTCTCCAGAATTTCATAGTTCCTAAGATTTCCAGCCAAAGAAACTAATATGTACAGACACACCCAAACTCAAGACTCCTGCTATACCCCACAGAAAAGTAAAGAAATAACCAGAGGATAAATACAATCACCTAGCTAACAGAGTTCTGCACTTTTGTTTTCACATGTTATTTTCATCAGATATTTTTCAGCCTGCAATAGTCACACATACAGGTGTGGCAAAATATACACGCACTTCCTCGGTGCATTTTGCTGATTAAGGTTTGGTGGAAGAATACACTCGAATACTTCAGCCAACAGCTCCAGCCCAAGTAGGACTAATAGAGGGACTAGCTACCTACCTATCCCAAATAAAACAACAAAACTTCCAGAATCTTGACTCTTGTTGCTATGTTCTTTCTTTTATAAGAGTTACAAAAGTAGCTCATTTTATAACTAAAGCAGAAAGCCATATACTGCAAGAGCCTGCATGATTTTTTTTCCTGCTCTGTTTTTAATCAAACTGAAGAAGTGTCCGTCAATTCTGGAAATCTTACAATTTACTAAATTGCTGGTTATTAAGCAGCAGTAAACAACATGAAAAAGGTTCCTATGCACAGCATTTTCTGTAGCTTGCTTGCATCAGAAACCCAGGAGAAATTCTGCTGACGTGTGAGCAGAGCTATCAGGATCCACAGAGCCACCTACGTTCTGCCGTCCTCTTCGCGATGTGCCAGTGGCTCTTGCTTGTGCCCCCAGAAGCTTTAAAAAAAATAAGGAATCCCAAGTGCCGATGAAAAGAGGCGGGAGAAGTTTTTCTTTATTCTCCACGCAGCACTTCGCTTCACTTGATGACAGAGAAGGCTCATGCCACACAGGTGTGGAATATGCAGCGGCTATTTATTTGCACTAATGAATCTTGGCAAATTATATATGTCTACTTTTCCAGAGTCTCCCAAGATCACATAAAATCACACAACTAAATATGGGGAGGGGGTGAGAACCCCAGCAAATTTGAATGCTCAGAGACTGCGTTTCTTGCGCATACTACCCAGCTGTCTAAGCTTAGGCTGGCCTAAATAGGAGATACTACAATGGTTCCCAGCAAGGAGCACTATGCCTTAGGACAATACTGGTGTGTGCTAGGTTTGAGTAACAGAAGTGCTAGCATTTCTAACACACAGAAGTGGAATGCCCCAGCTGGAAAGGCTCTGCAGAAGTCATCGATTTTATGGCTTTAAACCACCACTTAATCTGACTTTATATCTCTCTCCTATGTCAACAATAAACTGTAGTTTCTTATGTTTGGATGCTCATCTGTTGTCATTCATCTGGTCAATAAAAGGGGAAAAGATAAGAAAGGGTAACATGAAGTTTTGACAAATATCTGGCAGTTAAAGGCACTAAGCTGCAATGTAAAATACAACTGAAAAGATTAAATTAAATAAAAATCAAGATTAATAAAAATAATAAATGAAAATAAATAAAAACTAGCCTTTTTCTATGACACCAGCTCTGGAGCAGAGAAACACCAAAAGGTATTTTAAAAAAAAAAAAAAAATATCAATCCATTAGACCCAGAATACCTACACTTCATTCTGCTGGATTTACAAACATGCATCATTCTAACTCATGACCCAAAAGAATAGAAAACTTTCTTGCTTAGTAGTAAAGATGTTCAGAAGGTTGGTTTACATTTCTCATTTGTGCTTCATCAACTTCCCAGACCTCAGGGGACTCAACCTGAATTGCATAAGCACAGAGGATGAGTTAGCCACCCTGCAATGTCCATGTTGCATATAAATGCATAGTCTCCCAACCATTTTTGACTGGTATCTCAATAAACCCAGTCAGAAAAGAATATTCAGGTAAAACAGCACAAACATCTCTAAGGTTAACAACCCCCTGCAAAATTGTCAGTATGTCTAAACAGACCTGCTCTCCTGTACATAAAAGTCTCAGATTTGGTCAATTTTCATATGTGTACCATATAAAGTAATAAGGTTGCTTTGCATCTTTTGCAGTAGTTCAGGCAGTTAGAAAACAAAGTCAGATCTTTACAGGAACTGATCAAAAAAGAACACTGACTTCTGAACCAAACCGAGCAGTCAAAACACATGGTGTTTGCTTGGCTGCCAAAACTATAACATCCAGATTTGTGTCCAAATAGAACCCATTGTAATGTAATCATTAATCAGTCTGATTTAGAATGTTTGCAACTACTGATTATTACTGCACATAACCATTTATCCTTTAAAATCTGAAAATGCTTCCCCTACCATTCAAGACAATGCAACTAATTCTGCTAGTACGCTGGGGCTGGGCAGAAATGCCAGTGACTCATCTCAAAAGGAGGGAGTCTTGCCTAAAATAAATAGCGCATACTTTCAGTATATTCAAAGGCTAAAAGCCACCTTTCCTCTCCAAACACTCACGATAGGCATCTGTACCCAGTTACACTGTGACCTGTGACTTAAAAACATCATTGCTCCGGAATCACGTGCTGCAAGTATGCAAAGTTTTGTTATGCTGATTATCAGATCACACCACACAATAGTGGGAACTATGGAAATATCTGTCATACACGTAAAAGAGTTAGAATCATACTTGGTGAGTGTCATTTGAAATAAGACTTGATCAGACTTGGTAAAAGGTTGATTCAAGACCGATTTTTCTTTATTCCTTCATGATGTATACAAATGAACTGGTGCTGTTCAGGTTCAGACCTCACTGAGAGGTTCCCACTTGGGGATATCCCATTTAACATAGGTAAAAACAGCCCTGACAAATCCAAAGTGAACATCTGAATTGAGAGAAGGGGAAGAAAGCAGCAGAGCAGATGGGGAGAACTTGAGGGGTTTTTTTTTTTGCCGTGAGGGTGCCTACTCCAGATACAGGCAGAGCTGGGGCAGGCAGAGGCAACAGCTCAGCATGCACAGCAGGGCGCCAGCACTAACACGATGGCAAAGGACACGCTCTTTGGCCCTGTGAGCATCTTTGCGCATTTATCTCATTACTGTCACACCAGCAGGCAGCAGAGCTGCCAGCGGCGGAGGCTAGTCTCCCTCACGCTTTGTTCCCACTGGGTTGAGATGGGGCCAAAGTGTGACAGGGCACTGAAGAGGCAGAAGGCAAAACAGAAGTCCAAAGGACTGCAAGAGGTTCAATCCAGGTGTAACAGGACAATATTTATATTCAGCTGCCCACTGGCTACCACCTTTTTCCTATCACAACTGTCCTGCCTAAAAGAAGAGATGTAAATGGATAATGGGCAAAGGAAAGATGTTAGAAGAAATAGAATTAATCTGTTTGGGAAAAAGTTCTGCCCATCTAATCTTTCTGTTTCTCCAGAGCATAAGGAACAGGAGACATTTCTCTTGCACTGCTGATTGCTAACAGTATGTTTAAAAAAAAAAGTTTCAAGTAATTCTGTAACTGGGCATAATTCCACCTAATTGAAAACTGAACGTTTCACTGTTAGCATCACTGAAGGACTGAGCCAAACTACTTTCATATGAACAAATTGTTTTATCTGCCTTAACATACAGCCTGGCACGTAAAGTGGCAACACAGAACTGATGTCAGAAGACATCATAACAAAGTGCCTACACAGCACTGCTCAACATCCGCAGCGTCTCTAGAATTAGATGTGCTTTTCTCCAGATTTGTCTAACCCCTCGACTGGTGTTTTGGCACTCAAGCAGTAAATGAAAACCCTTCCCCACCGAATTTAAATAATGCTGAAGTTGTAATAGGAGACAATAAAGCCAATACTCAACTTTAATAGTGGAATCTGTTCCTTGTTACTATAGGCTGGTTTCAAAGGAGAAGAGAACATTTTCATTAAAACACTCTCCTTACTTAGACGAAGTGTTCCATCTTCCATAGGGATCCAGAGTTACTTAGGCTTTTACATAAAATATCCAGTTATTTGTACTTTCACATTCACTTTAACTCAAATCTAAGATAAAGATATGCAAGAGGATCTTTGCCACAGGGAACTTGTAGCATAGCTCTGTCTTTTGGGGAACAGAAGAAAGTTTTAGTTCAGGGGAGAGGGGAAGGTTGTTTTTATTATAGGGGGAAAAAAAAACCAAACAAAACATATTGAGGATCATGTGGTGATGCCTTTCAGAGAAATTCTAGGAGGGCTTTTCAACATATTAACAGTGGACCCCAGCTCCAAAATGCCTATATCCATACCACAGCAACAAAATCAGTGGAGATCTTTGTCATCAGTCTCTGGAAGAACCCCACGAGAAAACTCCCAATACAGCTGACTACAAGCAACTAACTTGGAAAACCCTCTAAGGAGGTGTTCTTGCTGCTCAGCATCACATTTAGCATGATGGGGTCTCAGGGAAAGATTAAGACACAACCACAGTGTAATTGAATAATTATTTTAAAAGCTCAAGAGCCGTCATTCCTCTTACTTCAGAAAAAGGCCACTTTTTGCCAAAAACAAATCCCCACTACAAAAATGGAAGCAAAAGACTGTCAAAGATGTCACACAGCACAGAGCTAATGAGAAAACGGGTGAAATTTTTGGTAGACCAACAAGTAGATTTAAGAAACAAAGATGTGTTTACTGAGTAAATTCCCACTGGATGGGCAGCACAACAAGCTGAAGAGCTGCTTATGAGCCACATACATAAAGCTGGGACTTGATGGAAGTTTATTTGTTGGCTGGTCCCATGTTGCTACATTGCTTTCCCAAATTCCTGCTGTTAAATTCTTTAATGGATTTTTAGCTTTTTGTTAATTTTTATCCTGTTGCTCCTTCCCATTCAACTGACTATGTAGTTACATGCAGGAAGGGTATTTAGAAAAGGCAAAAGGAAAAGGTGGCTTTGAAAACAAAAGACAATACAGTTTTCAAATCAAGGCACACACACCACACCTTTCAGGTTTGAAAGGTCTCGATCACTCTCCCCCAAATAAAACTGTATCACACATTTCCAAGCTACAAAGGCACATAACCTGAGTAACAGAAACTGTGTATGAAGTCTTGTGGTCACACTTTGAACAGGAAGACCATTCTTACGTGGTAGACATGATTTGCAGGACCAAAATCTGAACTTTTTCCTACCTACCTGGCTGGTTCATGAAAAAAGTGCAAGTGATAAGGTTGGTTTGGTTGTGGTTTGTTTTTTTTTTTCCCTATCTCCCATTTTAAAGACTTCTTTTGGAAACTACTATTCTCCTGTTGTTAGGAAAAATAAAATGAAAGCCTCTCCTTAGATTCTGAATTAACACTAAATAGATCACTCTGCAGCTGTAAGTATTGATTTGATAAGACTGAAGGCACAGATTTACCGGTAAGGAAATTTAATCACTTTCTATAAGGAAAAAGTAAACTCCTCACCAATGGGGCCAGCGTGGGCACATGCAACATGTGTAAGTGTGTGTGTTCTCTAGAGATTAACTTTGATGAAGAATTACATCTTAGCAGCTGTACTGCAAAAGCGATTAAAGAAATCAAAGCAATACAAACATACATAATACAAGAGGATCCTGATATTTAGTGTGAAATATACACATATTGCATTTCAATAATTATCAGTAGTAAAAATGAGATTCAGTTATGTAAAAGTCTAATTACATTCTTAATCAAATTAAGAGATATTAAAAAAAAGTTACTGGAATACCTTTTGAAGCTATATCAGGAATAAGAAATGTCATAAGCCCTTTGGTATCAGTCTGGTTAATTAAACACCAAAAAATTAATACTTTTAAGTTAGTCAAGAAGTAACCTTCCTTTAAGGCCACGCTAATATCAAGCAAAAATATAGCCTGCACTTCTCTTTATACATATCATCATGAACGGTTAAATTCTGCCCCCAAACTTTTCCCAAGCAGCAAAAGTTTGGGTGCAAAGGTAAAATTAGATGCAGAATTTGTTCCTGCAGTGCAGTCATTTGCTCAGTTACCAGCTCAGCAGTAACGCCTCTATGCCACCAACAGACATCAATGCTCCTTTGTTTTAAGCAAAGCAAACATCCAAGGAGACATGCTCCTTGCCCTCAGGAGTTTAAAGTTCTGAAAGACAAGAGACAAGGGACAAAGAATGACAGGATCACAACTAAGAGCTGTTCCCCCTCCACACGTCATCTTTGCAAGTCTATAACAGTTCAAAAGACTTAACTAATTTTGTATTAAGGAAAAAAAGTAAAAAAAGAACTGCAATGTAAATAAGCTCATAATAAAACCAGGACACACCTATATTGCACCTGCAGCTTCTTCATGGATCCATATTGGTCATTAACTCTGTCAGTGTTCAAACACCTATGACAGCTCAGACATTGCCTAAGTTATTTTCAGAGCTGGTGCAGTCTAAAGAGCATTTTAAATCATTCTTTCACAACACATTTCCTGACTCAATGACACAGGTAAAAAGAAATCATCTGTCTTTTTTGCATAACCTCATTTGCATGCCATTAATACAATTAATATTATATAGGCATTTAGACCAAAGTATTTCCAATTCTTCTAGCTAGCAACACTCCAACTTGTAGACTGCAAGATAATTTCAAACATAAGCGAATCTGAGGTCACTTTAGAAACCGACTAAATCAGGGGGCAGAGGGGGCGGCAGACAGAAAAAAACATTTTTGTTGTGAAGTGACAGGTCACTTGATTCCTAACAAGATTATATCAACAGCCAGTTACATTTTTGTCTGAATACAAGAATCAAATCATTCAAGGGAACATTATAACACTAATGAAAAAAAAAAGATACTATTGAGAATGAAACAGGTTCTTTTTAATCATGTTTCTACTTTTGGTAACACCACACATTGAGAGGCAATTAAGTGGCTACAATAACGTTGGGATTTTTGTTTTGGTTTTGCAATGACACACTTGGCTTCAGAAGAAAATCCAATAAGCCATCTGAAATTATCTTTGAAATTGTGTTCGTAACAGTTACTTAAAAACTACAGAAACCTAACAGTTTTACTAACAACTTTTATTTTTTGACATCTAGAGGGAACCTTTATTTTCTGCACTTGCACAAGGAGATCAATGGTAGCTTCTGATTAATCCAGAGCATCAGGTTCACGCATGCTTGTTAAACATGCTGCTTCATACATTAGAAAGCAACTCCCCATAAACCTATACTACCCCTTTTCCCTTGATAGTTATGTTGATTTAGCAACAAATGAGGCTGATTTATTGCCTGGGCTATATATACCTAAAACATACAGTAGGAATGCACTATATGTCTCCCAGTCCTGGTCTCCTCAGTGTCCTTATCAGGTCTTCTGGAGTACACAACAGCTCCCAACGAACTCGTGTGTCCAAATTTCGTTAAGAAGGAATCCCAAACACACAGAGGGAAGCACAGAGCAGGATGAAGCCAGGCACCCTCTGGGAACAGAGCTGCAGGGCAGCACCAGGTGACTGTACATGCCATAGGATATAGGCTTAACCATAATTCACTCAGTTTGTTGCGTTTCAGACATTTATTTGGTACTAGCAGACTTTAATCTACAGTAAATAAGTAGTAACCTCCTTCAAGTATTAAATGGGCCAGTCACAGGTTAACTTTCAAACATCAACGTAATTAGTCCAACAAGGCTAAAACCACTATGATGCTAAAAAAAAAAAAAAAAAAAACCACAACACCCCCCCCACAAACCACCACCCACACCAAACCCAGAAATCACCAGCGTACTGGAACTATTGCCTGTTCTAATTAGTGAATTTAGTTCTTTTTTATTTTCCATCTCTGCATGCCTTACCTTGCAGTTACACTGAAAGATGCTTTGAGAAAGGATCATGTCATTCCATTTGGGCACTATGGCTTTAGCCCCTTCAATAACACATTCAGCCCATGACATGTAGCGGACATCAGCCTAGCAAACAGCTTCTGCTGCACAACTGCTTACTCTCAAGAACAGAGAAAATATCTCACCAGGACAGAGCTGAGACTCACAGCTGATACAGCAGTCAGTGATTTCATGATGACAGTTTAAATCAACCTCAAAGCTTTTTCCACTACAAATTTTTACAAATAACTCATCATTTTCATAAACCAAATATTCCTATTTCCTACAACTATACTAATTTTGGGGACAGGTTCAGGGTTTAGATGGTCATCCGTCATCATTTTTAAAAAAAATATTAACCAGAGATGAGTAAGAGGAAAACAACTAACATTTTGCTGCCATAACAACCTCCTTAGGGACATGCACCCAGACAACTTGCAGAAGTATAAAACTTGCCACTGCATAGAACTGGAGGCATGGCAGAGCATGGACAAGTTCACAGCTATGCAGGAACCGTTAACATTTAATGTGGAAGGGTGACAAAATGGTGTGCACGAAGTGGTGTCAGTATTAGCCAGTGGCAAATGTATTGCCAGAGATGTGATAATTTTGCAAGCCATTACACTACAAGTGGCTCTTTTAAAAACTGCTATTCTACTGAGAGAATTGCTCAGCTCGGTGAAATTGCCAAAAGAGTTCTGGTTTAAGAAATAGTCATATTACTTTTTAGATCACATTTAAATTGCTGTAAAGTGAATAACATACTAAGGAAGAAAGAACAGTATGCTGGTCTTGGAGAAACCTGCTGTCAGTTGAAATACCACCTGTGTTACTGTGATAAGCCATTAAGAAGAGAGAACATCTCTGCTTGCTGTTTAACCTGACAAATTAATTGAGAAGGTCTATAGTGGACATACCAATACGTATGAGTCAGACTAGCTGCTTTATCAGCAACACTACATCCCTCATATCAGCTGTTTCCAATTGTGGAAGCGGTAGAGCCAGGTGAACTGTTTGACTAGGATCCAGGCCGCTGCCTGCACTACCATCATTTTAATAAGCCTAAAAGAGATTAACTGGGTGGATGACACAAGCACCGGCAGGTTCTGTAACCTTCAGAGACAGCAGAGTTGCTGGAGGGGCTTACAAATCAGGGCACGCTATCACTGCAGGAGAGAGACAGGAGAAGGAGCTGCACGGTCCCAGCCCCAAACTCCTGACCTGGAATCAGGTTTTGGACATAAAACATCATTTGGAGTCTTTTAAAGAACCTTTTATAATCACATTTACCACTGATATACATTTTTAGCACTTGGTTAGCCCAACTACTTAAAAAATGGCATGCATTAAGGAATCATATTTTCGACGAAACAAGGTTAAATCTGGTGACAAAAGGAAGGAGAAAGAGCAATTTCCCTTTTATTAACAGCAGATAATATTTAGAGGCAATCAATTTAACTCTATCAAGCCCTCAAAAAATCTTGCTCAAGTAACTGTGGTTGGGATAGGAAGTAACCTTTCAGCCTGATGTGCAGAACAACCAAATCAGTCTTCTGATGAATAAACTAATCTCTTCAGATATCAGTTTTATTGATGTTCATTCACTTTTTTCTCCACTGTTTGGATTTAAAGGTAATCAGAGTTCATCTTCTCATGAGGATTTTTTCCCCAAAAGCTGTTTGTTGTCCTGCCTTTGTTTACACTAATGACCCTAGCTTTGTCCAAAATAATTAAGAGTAATACATAAAGGAGTTTTTGGGTAACTGAGGGTTGAAAGCTTGGAAAAGAAGGATGACATATGCAGCTGGACTGCTAAAGCGAAAAATTTAAAAGCAGGGAGAGTTGATGGCCAGCATCTCTATAGTTAATTACATAGCCTAAGGCCAAGATATCCCATCTTCCCATCATTTAGTCTCCTACATAGAAATTTATTCCTTTATTTTAAACATAAATCTACTATTCAAGTCAGTCAGGAATATTTGAATTATAAATGCTTTGAAGTAGCAACTCTGCGTTGGACTATGTTCAAGCACAGAAGAAGAATTAAGACTGACATCTGAGGTAGAGCTGAAGGAGAATTTCTCTAAATGCAAACCAATTATAACAACTGCAAGAAGAAATAAGTCTTTAGTTGGCTTGATTTCCCTTTCCTGAATGTTAGGATGACCTATATATAAATGTGTCCAGCAAAGTAGGTACTGTATCCTTGAGGGACATTTTGCCTCTGTCCCAGATCTTTGAGATTACATTTAGCACTCCAGATTAGCTCACAAAAGCATGCACTGCTGACTACAAACTGCAAGGCATTCTCTCTTCATTAGCAATGTGATCCTCTCCAGATAGTCAGAGGGGGCTATGTTAGTGCACATAGCAATGATCATTCTAGCTAATTAATTTTTGTGAGATGCTAAAACTGACAATCTCTAAAGCTGTGCATCTGTGAGTTGGGATGTGCTTCCCCAGCAGAGATTCATTTATTCTGAGAAGGCTTAACCAAAAGAGTAAATCTCCATTAGTTTGTTCCCCCTCCCTCCACTAGCACTGATAAGAGACATTAAGGTATCACGTCACCCATCTGTAGACCGACAGTTAAGTTATTGTCTCATGGTTAGTCCCTTGCAATGCAGTGACTCCTATCTCCTTACCAAACCTATCAACAGCATGTCTGCAGCCCTTCTACATCAACAAGGTTTCTGTGTGGGTTTTTCTTTATTTTCAGCTCAGGATCAGCTTGCTTAAACAGGATAATTTAAAAACTCATTCATTACTCTGTTTTACTTATCCATGTGAAACATTTCAATCAGAAAATTGAGTTTTGATGGAAAAGAAAAAGATGTCCTTATTCAGACAAAGCTGTATATGTTACTGTTCTATGTATTTATCCATTGTTCCTGTAAGGGAACTAGGGATAGAAATAAGTAATTTGTAACAGTAAAGTTGGATATAAATTTTGTGTCCACATAACTGAAAACTACTGAATTGTGGCCAGTTGACTACCAAAAGGAAACATACCTTCCAATACTACAAAGCTCAACCTAATTATTCTTTGTTGGAAGAGCAAGTTAAGCAACTGCTTCTATAGCAAGTACTTTCTGACAGTGGTGTTTAGCTATACATTACACTTCTTACTACAAACACTAGTTCTACAAAGCCCCCTCTGGCCACCTTTTTGCCATGGAGAATCTCTGGCTTTCCCAGGATTTCTCTGCATGCTGCTATAGAAAGTATCTCACCTCTCAAAGGCCCTTTCCCAGCCTTCTTATATTTTATTACTGACTTGGAACATTTGGGGATACATTTATTTTTTACTTCTAAGACTGATATGAAAAAATAAAAATGCTATGTTAACTTTTGAAATTGTAGTAAAAATGATTACATCCGTCCTGTGTCTGAAATACTTAAAAAAAAAAAGCAAAGATTGTGCTGTTTTTGGCTGGGACAGAGTTAATTTTCTTCATAGTAACTAGTATGGGGCTATGTTTTGGATTTGTGCTGACAACAGTGTTGATAATACAGGGATGTTTTAGTTACTGCTGAGCAGTGCTTACACAGAAGCCAAGGCCTTTTCTGCTTCTCACCCCACCCCACCAGCGAGGAGGCTCAGGGGGCACAAGGAGTCGGGAGGGGACACAGCCGGGACAGCTGACCCCAGCGACATTCCATACCATATGACATTGTGCTCAGCATATAAAACTGAGGGAAGAAGAAGGAAGGGGGGGACGTTCAGAGTTACAGTGTTTGTCTTCCCAAGTCACTGTTATGCGTGATGGAGCCTGACTTTCCTGGAGATGGCTGAACACCTGCCTGCCGATGGGAAGTGGCGAATGAATTCCTTGTTTTGTTGTGCTTGTGCGCCCAAGCTTTTGCTTTACCTATTAAACTGTCTTTATCTCAGCCCAGGAGTTCTCACTTCTTCCAGTTCTCTCCCCTATCCTGCCATGGGGAAAGTGAGTAAGCAGCTGTGTGGTGCTCAGTTGCCAGCTGGAGTTGAACCATGACAAAAGACAGAGTTTTTTTAATATTGTGGCTCTTGCAAAAGCCCTGTTCCAGAGCCTTGTTCAACTTCAGTCCTCGTCTCAAGCTTAACGCAACTACTCAGATACTTTGAGGTAGCAATTCAACAAGACGCACAAGATGCTCACATTCAGAGCGTATGCCCTTTCCCACATTAACAGAAGGCAAGGAAAGTGACATGCATAACTTCAGAATCAGTAGGGAATAGGTTAAAGATTAATTCAGTAGATAACTCACTTGTTTAATACATATCCCACCTTCATCATCAATATTTAAGTAAAACGGATTACTGCATGTGAAGATAACAGACAAAATACACTGCCCTGTAAAAGGAAAGTTCTTATCTATAACCGTATCTCAGCCTGTTCAAAAACCCACAAGACAAAGTAATAGCTTACAACTTTAAATGACACCCTCACTACCAAGTAACTTCCTGACCATGACAGAAGATCCACAGCCTCAGGTTTATTACAGCTTTATCCAGAAATCATCCTGTGATGCAAAACAGATAAATCTCACACTTCTAAGGCGCATTTATATCCCTTATTTGTGCATGGAATAACTGTGATTGCATTTGTAATTTGGGTAATTGTGCATGCACAACTGGCCAGCTGCATGCAGAATCACCCAATTTGCACATGTTGCCTTAATTGCCACTTGAATTACGACATTTTACAGTTATGTGCATGCAAATATGAGCAGAAAAAGACTCATTTGATAAACAAAGCACTTTGCACTGGTTTGCAGTCCTTCCTAATCAGTCAGAGTACTTGAGGCTGTTTCTGCTGACACTTGAAAAAGTAGATGTGTCCTGAATCCAGTTCTGAAGAACCTTCTCCCAACTTTATGTAAGCATTGTTAAGTATTGGAAAACAGAATAATGCAACATGGCTAGAACTTCAAAGTTAAGTCTCTTGTCTCAGTAGGTAGAGGTAGACCTCCAACACATATCGCTTGCAGCCACTCTGGATGCTGAATATTCACTGATAACGAAAATAATTATGTTTATTCCTTTGTAGTTCTACAAAATTTCATCCACTGGTCTCCAAGTAAAACAAATGCTAGAGGTCAAAGCAATAAAGAAGCACCCAGGAATACCACAGAAGTGAAGTTACTCTAGTTTGCCAAAATTATCTGGTTTGGAGAATGTCAATTATGCTGAAGACTAAACAAGCAGAGCTGGATCTCCCACTACAGCAGAGAGGTTTGCAACTCAAGAGAAAGATATGAAGAGTCTTAAACTTAGCACTTTGAGGCTGTACCAGTAAAGTGCAGACTCAATGAGCTAAAGCACCCTTAAGACTACCTGTTAAAAGGCATAATATCAGGATTCACTTCATCTAGCAAAATTAGCTCTAAGATATACTGCACCTGGAATAGGAAATACTGGAATTCAAAAAGGTTTCCTGCACAGAACAGAAACGGCCACAAGGGATTAAAGAAAGTCGGGCATATGACCTGGTCTTTACAATGGAAATAAGCTATTTCATTGGCTAAACAACTCAAAAGTCAAGAAATTACTATGGCTGCTAATTATTCAATTAGCAATTGTGAAGAAACAGGAAAGGAAAGAGTAAGTGAATCTCCTGGGTTAAACCACAACAGTGAACAACTATTGATCAGTATTCCAAACTATATTAACAAATATACTCCAGTGATTATTTCTTAAGTCAATAGCTGGAAAGCAACCTTAAAGCAATAATCAGGGACCACCTTGCAGTCATGCAAGATTAAGAGTTTGGTTTGGAGGTTCTTCTCCTCAGGAACTGCAGGTAATAGTAAATAACAAAACTTCTGTTTATCAGGTCATCCATTACCAAATCATATATATACACCCGAGAACAGAATATACAAATATGGCTTTTAGCATGTTGCACATGAGAATTAGTCAATTTTTTTTTTTTTTTTTTTAAACAGAAAAAGTCTACAGTTACTGAAACGGAGATTTGAGATAGTAACCACATATCATAGTAGTCTTCAGTCGTCTTCTCTGTGCTATAAAATATTCCTGCATTCCATTAATATACCCAACATGAATTGTACATACACCCAAGTAGCCACATTTTGACTATTTGAAAAACTCACACATACAAGAGATAACATTGGTTTATTTGACAGGGCTTGTTTAAAAGCACTATCTGTCAAGCATCAAAACAACTTTGTAAACCTGCCCCAAATTCTCATTCTCCACAGTTCATCTTGCATTCATCTATGCTATGTAATGAGGCTGATGAGGTCTATTTCTTCAAATACAAAAGTATGACTGGACAGAAGCACCCTGGAGATTATATCATCCTATCTTCAATAAAGTCACACTTTCTTTTTCATGAAACAGTCATCTTCCCAGCTTAGAAAAAAGTAAGCCTTCCTGTTTACAATCTATTGAAAGACAAACATAGGGAAAAAAAAAAAAAAACTATCAGCATAAGAAGATGCTCAGCCTTGGGAGCATGGAGTGAAGAAGATAGTTTCCCACCTTGTCAAAGCAGAAACATTAGAGCAGCAGAGACACTTTTTGCAAAGGTAGCTTCATATCAGATGTAGGGAGTAGATACTGTTGTCCGTCTCCATGCACTGCACCTCTGCTTCGTATCAGATTTACAGATCCCAGTGTACAAAGGGCTCTACTGTTCTCACATCACTTAAAAAAATACTGCCTGATGCAGCATTGAATGCTGACTTCCACCATACTGGAAGTGTGAGTACTCAGTTTCCTGGACTTCCTGGACTATGTGGTTCTCCATGTAGATATTCTCACCCCTGATTACTGTGCTTTACCAAGATGAAAATTTATCTTCCTTTCCCAAAATTAAAGCTCTGAATCATTTTTATGCATTTTTAGCTTCCATCCCTACATTTGGGGTCAGATTATTTTTTACTCATCTGAAAAAACAAAACAGCTTTCAATAAACAGGATTGAATTTATTTAGACAAATGCATTTCAAGTATCAGTACAGGTAGGGCAAGAAAATGCTGGAACCGAGTAATATTCTGCAGTTAATTCCAACCAGAGCATCTGTCTCTGTAACAGGTTGTTAATAATGTTTAAAATTATGAGGATCATCTGGGGTTTTATTCAGATCTTTTTTTCCACATAGGTTAATCACTGCAGAATCTGGAAGTCTTCTCAGTTTATGAATTTATTCTCATAATATTTCATTGCAGCTAGGAAGTAAATTTTCCTTTTTTCCTTCTCTTTTAAACAAAATCAAAAAGGAAAACAGGAACAAAGATCTTCATGGCCTGTTCAGACTGATAGAGGAAGTCTGTATCATATGCGATATATTTGCTTTCTGTCACAAGTAACAGTCCAAACAAACTCAGGTTGTCAACCTAATAACCTCAAAGTAGACTATTCCCTAAAAAAGCTCTTCAGTCTGTGGCAAACGATACAAAGACTGTCTTCACAGAACTAGTCTTACCTCTCACTTGGTTACATCTCCCCTAAATCATTCATGTTACATTAATGATGCTTACCACTGTAATTATAATAGCAAACTTGCACTCCCTTTGGCATACACTTTCCAGGAGAACATGAGAGGCAGATAATAGATGCTAATTGATAAGCTAGTGAGGTCAGATATATGAAGGCTATAACTGCTAATTCACACCTAGTAATGCAAATTGTCAACACATTAAGGAAAGAAGGATGAAACTTTGATTTCCTCAATACCACTGGACATGACCTACACTTTTCACTTTGCTACACTCTACAAGCAATTAAAATACATTGAGGTTTAAGCAAGTATAAAGATATTACACAGTATGTGAATTTTAAAATAATCTTTTCAGAGCCATATAGTCTAGTTCTCATGCAAGACAATTCTGTCTTTATTCCTCATGTATTACACACAGGTAGTTGAAGAACAACGCTTCAGGCTCTGGCAGTCATCTGCCAAAAAATACGGGATACTGAGCCAAATACACATTACTCATTTCTAAACAAAAAAATGTTTCTTACTTAAAACTTCCCACAGGAAAAAAATTAAACCAAGGTTCCATACACTTGAAATCATATCATCCAAACTGTGGTTTCTTCCAGTCTCTTCCATTTTTCAGGTTTTGTTTAGCCTTGTTTTAAACACAGGGCTTTTTCCTACTGAGTCATGGTACATTGATGCATTTTGTTCATGTTACTAATAATCATCCAAACAAACAGCTTTACCAAACCATAAAGATTAAGGCCCAGAAGGGATATAGCAAGTTTCAGCCCATAATAGGGTTGGGTGCGTACCTCTGAAGGTTATAGCTACACTCTCCAGCTTTTTCAATAAAAAT
The DNA here is from genome assembly GCA_034782735.1 of Sagittarius serpentarius. Classification (NCBI taxonomy): domain Eukaryota; kingdom Metazoa; phylum Chordata; class Aves; order Accipitriformes; family Sagittariidae; genus Sagittarius; species Sagittarius serpentarius. The sequence continues at coordinate 39,298,450 of JAVKLA010000088.1, read as the reverse complement.
ACTCAAGTCAAGTGCAGTTCCAGGAAGCTTAGTAAATTCCTGGTGACATGGGTAAGAACTCATAGGCAAACCCCTCTTCCATGACATTCAAACTTTCAAGAACAAAAAGTCTGCATTTACATAAGGCATGCCCCTGGAGTTTTGTTTGAAACCTACTGTCCCCAGTTTCCCTCTTCACAGAGATTGGAGACTAAAGAAATATTTCATACCCCACTGAAATATTACAGCCTGCATTCTTTCAGCCAAAATATTGCTGACCGTTTAAGGTGAAATAATTTCTCCTTACATTCTTCTCTGGACCAAAGCATACAGTTCCACAGCACTTCACAGTGGTTTTATAAACTCTCTTTGTTTATGAAGGTACAAGAGCAGGAATCGCCACACTAATTTTACCCCCTGATATTCCACGTAGTCCCATTTCTTAGTTTCATGAACATCAGTTACTCTAAACATTCCGCGTTTATATATCACGTAGAAGCAGTCATAATCATAGGCCTTCTGCTGTTACGCCCTCAACCAACCTTGCCACTGCCTATTTGGGATTTCTGTGCCAACAAGACAGCATCCTAGCTTAGCAAAGGGAGAACCTGATCACCATCATCCTCACCCCACCCCCCTCCAAAAAAACATACAAAACATTCAACCATTTACTCACTTAGCAAGCTCCAGAAGCTAAAAAAAAAAAAAAAAAAAAAAAAAAAAAAAACGGGGGGGGGGGGGGGGG
>JAVKLA010000088.1:39212637-39286555 GCA_034782735.1 Sagittarius serpentarius | reverse complement strand
CAGTTTGGGTCAGCTGTCCCGGCTGTCTCCCCTCCCAACTTTCCTGTGCCCCTCCGGCCTCCTTGCTGCTGGGCAGGAGAAGCTGAAAAGTCCTGGACTGAGTCTAAACACGACTTAGCAGTGACTGAAACCATCAGGGTGTTAACATTCTTCCCATACTAAACCCCAAACACAGCGCTGTATCAGCTACTAGGAAGACAATTAACTCTATCCCAGCCGAAACCAGGACAACATGTTAAAAGTATTTTGACTTGAGCTTTAAAATTTGTGATCAAGTGCTCTTTGTTGAATCTTGTGAGAAGTTACACTTCCTGCTGGCTAGCCATTTTAAGAAGATCTTAAGATATGCTTGTTTTATTTAAACCTTAAGGTTAAGCATGCATCAAACACAGAAATTGAAGTTTAGGACTCCATTTAAACCTGCCATCTCTTCTGTTTAGTAAATAAAATATTCATTGCCATCTTAGTTATAACTATATTCCCATTCCCATGCAGATAAAAATATTCATAGTTTTGCAAAATATGTTGTACTGTCAGTTCTGTTTATTGCTGTATCAGGCATGGACAATGCATTAAGATTGTATAGGATAAGCACCTACAGAAATTAAAAAAGACAAATTCAGGCAATACAACAGAAGTCAAGTTGCATTCAGAATGGCATTTAGAAGACTCTGTTCCACCCTACCCCCCAATAAATATTTGTTACCAAAGGACCTATGATCTTCCCAAAGTTGCAATCTTACTCTGAAACGCTGGTAGTTAGTCAAGAACAAGATTTGCTTTAATTGTCCATTAGAATTATTACAATATCTCTACTGTAACTAAATAGAAGTAAGAGAAGCCTTTCATTCCAGATGGCTAGTCTGAATGACCCAAGGAACATCTTCTGTTGAAAGTATGCCCTAGTAAATTGTCATTCACTTATGTTCTACGTTTCTCAAGCTTTAATGTCACTTTGCAGCTGTCTTATACCCATAGTCTCTTTTGGAAAAAGAGGAAAAATGGATGAAGGTAACACTGGAGCAGAGAAGAATGTGCATTCAGGTCATGGAAGAGTTTTAAGAGGAAAACAAAAGTTGCTAGACTGGTTTTCATTGCCACAAGAGTCAGAAAGGCTTATTTACTTATCCCAGTATGTACCTGAAACAGGAAAAAAGTGTTAACAGTTCTCTGTTCATCTTCTGTGATGCAAACCACCTTTGCTCTTCTATTTGGTGAGAGTGATTTCCTTCTTAGTGTGGTTTGCATTGTCCTTTTATTTTAGTACTCTGCAAAGATACAGTATTTTCTGGGGAGAAAGAGATGGAGTAAACCCCAGTGGAATACCAGGTTAGGACTACACCATGCAACTCTGCAATGGTGCTACTGTTTCTTCTCATAGAAGAGAGGTTTGTTGTTCACAGTCTTCCCATTTCCAATACCTTCTGGGCATTTCAGATCCTTCTAATTTAAGTAAGGAAGCCTCAGTTTTCTATCTAAAAAGACCTAATTACATTTTGACTGTTCATCACTAAAAATAGCTGACAGCTTTTAACATGAGTCCAAGTCAGTCAATCTCAGCAAGCTTCCCCCGCCCTCCCCCCATTCTCACCACCCAAACCTAAGGCAACTCAGCTAGCCTACAAAGCAAAGCAAACACTGTTTCCATAGGACCAGGGCCAAACTGGGAATGAAATGAAGCGTTCATAATTTTTTCCTCTATTTCACACAGAGCTGCTTCAAAGCTTCTGACCAGTGTAGGTTGATCTGAATTTTGGCATCCCAAAGATGAGGTATCAACCTACCGGGAATAATAAGCCTGGAGAAGAGGTCTGCAGAGTTGCAGTTGCAAATCCTGCTTCAAGCAGGGGAAAAGAGTGGGCAGGAGGAAGACGAAACCAGTCCCTACAAAATGAGGTGGCACTGCCCATGTCCCTGCCTGCCTCTCGGGAGCAGTAGCTGTGAGAGCCACTAGCAGCTCTGCAGAAAGCAGATCTGGCTCTTCAGAGCCCAGGAACCCTGTTCTCATCTGCCCTAGCTCAAAGCAGGAGCAGAGCCCAAATCATTCCTTTGTATATTCTTCTTGTCACTACCAGTTCTCTAACATTAGAGGCAATTGCCTGCTTATTCTCAAGGGTCATTCCAATTCTGGTCCTAAGGCAGGGGTCACACCTTATGTAGGAAGGACAGCAAAGAAACTATCCAAACCAGAGACGAGGTGTTTGGAAAAAAGATAACTTGTTCATCCTTTTCTTTAAAGGTGTTTCTCGCTCTTCAGAATTATTGTGTACTCAGTGATGCATCTTTTAACTTAAAGCAGCAACGGTCATCAATTTTTGCAGCTCTATAAAACAAGATGTGTCTGTGTCCCCCCAGACTGATTTGTACAAACGTGTAAAAAGCTCTTCAGAGTGAACATGAGTATTGTAAAAGGCAACTCAAAAAACAAGCCTTGAATTGGCATTCAGACATACTGTAGAAAGTGTTGCCAAAATAAGAATAGACAAAACAGCATCTATGCTAAGAATACATGATACACAGAATATTACACAGAAAATTCTTTTAAAATAAAATTCAGTTTGACCATTTGACTGAGAATGAAACTGATACAAAATTTTCTGGAATTATAGGGAAAGAACACATTCCAGGTAGTTATAGTTTTTAAGTCAGTTGCAATCCTAGGTAAATTTACTGTAATATAAAACTAACCTACTGTATTCTTGTCCTTCACCCAAAAGCTTAGAGCATTTTGTGTTGCATACCATGTGTGATCAAGGCACATATTGCTAGCTTCAAGCGATCACATAAATTTAACAAAACAAGTTTTCCATTGTCAGAATGTGCTCTTCCAGTCATGGTAAACTTGAGATTTTTGCTTAACCACTGAAGGAGTACAAAGAATAGAGAAACCAGCAACACACCATGAAAAGGGAAATTAGGAAATCTAGCTAAAGGGGAGTCACAATGCATAGGGGTCTAAAGTGTACTGATGCACAGGAAATTCATAGGACTAACTCCCATTAGCACTAATTGAATTTACACATTCCAACTCCCATTAGCATTAGTACAAGTCATCCCCTGACTCTGGAAGGCAAGTAGACCCTATGAAGTGGAGAGCAGAAATAAAACTTGAGGCAGAGACAACAGCGAGAAAACTCAAAGCCTGTCTCAACTCCAAATGCATCTGCTGAACAAAAGCAGAAAAGGAGAACATAAGGGGGTGCAAACAGAAGTTTCATGTAAGCATGTAAAATCTCAACTGCTTTTTCTTACTCAGCTGTTTAACAAGCTTTGAAATAGGCTGGATAAGTACGAACATGAGAATCAATGAAAATGTAGCCAAAAAGAAAAAAACACCCACTACATTATCTTTTTCAAGAGGCATCTAAACACTTCCGATCTATTCATACTCCAAAAAGAAAGGACTGTGGATGTGCATTTTGATTTTCAAAAGCACTACAATGATACGTGCACGAACTGCATTATATTTTAAATTGCTGATTACCATAAGCCTGTAAAAGTCTTGATTGCTCTAAACTGAGCACAGGCACAGGCAGGTCAAAGCTATACGTTTCTCTGAAGTTCACCTTTGTTACTTTTAATAAGGCTAAGCCTGGAGAGCTGCTCTTGCTCTTACTTCCCTTCCCACCTTTCCTGGTTTTGGCTGGGTTACAGCATCATGGTTTCACCCCAGCCAGCAACTAGGCACCACGCAGCCGCTCACTCAATTGCCCCCACACACAGTGAGATGGGGGAGAGAATCAGGAGAAAAGGTAAAGCTTGTGGGTTGAGATAACAGTTTAATAGAACAGAAAGGAAGAAACTAGCAATGACACTAACAAACAACAACAAAGTGACAGTAAGAATAAAAAGATTGGAATACACAAGACAAGTGATGCACAGTGCAATTGCTCATGACTCATCAGCCGATGCCCAGTTAAGTTCCTGAGCAGTGCCCCTCCCCTGGCCAGCTCCCCCAGTTTATATACTGGGCATGATGTCACACAGCATGGAACACCCCTTTGGCCAGTGTGATGTCATGCCCACTATATAAACTGGGGGAGCTGCCTGAGGTGGGGGGTGGATCAATGCTCAGGAACTAACTGGGCATCAGCTGGCAAGTGGTGAGCAATTACATTGTGCATCACTTGTTATGTGCATTCCAATCCTTATTATCATTATTATTTTCTTCCTTTCTGTCCTATTAAATTGTCTTTATCTCCACCCATGAGTTTTAGTTTTTTTCCCTGCCCCGATTCTCTCCCCCATCCCACTTGGGGCAAGGAGCAAGTGAGCACCTACATGGTGCTTAGTTGCTGGCTGGGGTTAAACCATGACAACACCCAAGATATATTAGCACCTTGAATAACAGTGACCAGAACAAATAAAACTCAGCTAAATTAAAATTAGAGTAAGTCAGCAAAAGTGACTCTGTGTGTCTGTAAAATTCCAGTATCTGTCATTACTGATGACTCAGCAGAAGATCTGTGCTTTCACTGCAGAGCCCTGGGGTTTTGCAAGTTAGTCCATGCTGAGGCTTTACAGAAACTGTTTCACATTACCTATTACAAACAGGGATGAAGAGGAGAGAGACAGGACACAATAGCAAAGATGCTGGTAGAAGTTGTTTATAATAGCTATAAACTACATAGGGAAAACATTGCCCTTCTACATCAGCAAAAGGCAATTTTCAAGCAAGATAATGTAGATGTCATAATAAATCATATGGTGCTATTCACATATCTATTAATCATTTCACAGAACATGCCCTAGTGTCCTGTTTTGCCTGTTGTAATGGCAGGGATAACCTTGTGAGGATAACTATGCTTCTCTCTGTACGAGATTCAGTAGACTGCCAAAGTGACAAACATTTCACTCTATGTACCATTGGTTATGGTATGATAACTCCCGAGTACACACTTTACTAACGTGCCCAAAGCAGAGCATAGGTGGTAACAATGGCCAGATCAAAATCAATTCCTAGCTTGTTGAAAATACAAAAGTAATTTTTTACATTCAGCCCTTGGGAATGGTGATCAGGACTCTCTATCACCTTTCAGAGAGGTGGATCCCATTTGGAATTTGATGATATGGCTGTCGCAGTTGCTGCTGGACTCTGGTATCTCAGTTCAAGTGAGATGCTCATGCTTTGAAGAGAAACCTACTCAAGGTTCATTTCCCAATACTAGAAAGAAAAACTTCACATGCACTGGGTATACTCTAGCCATAACAGAAATAGCTTTAGGTTTACCCCTTTTGGCACATTCCCTCTGGCTTTGCATGACATCTTTATGCAAGGTCTCGGTAGGATTTCCGGAAGACTATACCTGCTAATGGCAAAAGGGCCAGTATTCTGCATGCATAAAACGCAATTCCTACAGGCGCATAGCTGCCTAGGCCCAAAGAAACAACTTGCTTTCCATGTTGGGAGAATCTGCCCAGTGCAACAGCACATGGGAAGGTATCAAGTTAAGACCTGCCATCTTTCTCATGCTTTTTCCTCCTTGATCACAGGTTAATAAAAGGCTTGTATGAGAGCTAGGGATACTTTTTTCATTTCTCAAGCCCGTTCCGCTTGAAACACCTCCACAGTGTCTGTTCTATTAAAACATCCACTCCCATTAGGCAATAGGCATCTGTTGCGAGGTGTTCCAGGTCTACCAAAGGCACACGCAACTACGCATCACCAGCCTTTCCAAAAGGATCTTTTTAATTGCACACTTAATGACTGCTAAAATACAGATTTGATGCAGAAACAAACAGCTGCTTCATCTATCTGGAACCCATTAAGTTACAGCTATCAGAAGTTATCTGCCCTGCCAATCCTCATGCCGAAAGCACAAAACTACATGTACAAGCTAATAGTACCACCAAAGTTCACACACAAGAAACATCAGAAGAGGTTATGAATGCAACAATTTGGGCCCTATTTCAGTAACTGCTGCTCAAACAGAACTGTTCTGTTTCACAAGCTGAATCTAAGGGGCTTTTCCTTCAGGTCCATAGTAAGGAACATTTTACATTTTAGCAAGTATGCATTTAATTGAAGATTGGCAGAGGGAAGTCTCTAGGATAAAGATTCATGTACAACCAATTAACTAAGTTAATATAATAAAAAATACATACTGAAGAGAGAGAAAAATGGTCACCATCTCTCAGGTGAGTGCCCTGCTATGAAGCCAAAATGGTGCTCTCAACCTTACCACAGCAGTCTAATCCTCAGCAAGATTGCACAGATCATGTTTCCTGGCTTTTAAACAGGGCCCAAATTAGCATAGCATCAGTATGTGGTGCAGGTGTGATGAAATATGCACACAGAGGGAACTAAGCTACATTGTAGAAGAGCAATTGCTTATCTCTATTTTTAAAAGAGACTTGTTAGTGCTATAGTGAATTCCACAGCTGGGTACTGATAATTTGGACATAATCTACCTCAGGCAATAACAAGGCAGAGAAGTCACTTCCTCCATCCCACTCAACCCCAATTAGGTATTGTGTGAAGATGCCTTCTCATATCTGCTGAAATAAGGATACATTCATTTTTGCAGTGTTCGCTATAAAACCAGAGGGGATGGTGGAATCAAGTCCTGATGCCAAGGGACAATTCAAAACAGAGCCTCAAAGTCAGAAAAGCAGAAAGATGCAAGTTTAAGTAGTTTGATTAAATATTCAGTGAGTAACTCTAGAAGGACAAGAAAGGGAAAAAGCTCATTTGTTTCCATATTAGATGAAGGGGAAAAATTCATAATATATTGTCATCAGATTAAGTATCATACAGACAAAAGAACTGTACTCGCATGGGCTAAAGCACACCAGTCTTTCCACAGAGAACATCCATTTATTGTATCTAATCCAATTTTTGCTTCTGAGACATTCAAGAGGGCACTGTCAAGGTATTTTGGCATAATGATTGATATATCCTGTCAGCAGCTGCTCAACTTGGAAGATCTGGCCTCCTAGAACACAAGAATTTAGCTTTCCTACCAGCTGCCACATGCTTCATTCTCTTATGCTAGAGCTTTGAATTAGTGTAAATAAGCCAGTCTGTTGTTAAACTGACAAGAGTCAAGTGCCTCATTTTTACTTCAGTTTCACAGGAAATACTGTCAGGTTGGAAGCAATAAGGACATCCTTGAGTTCCTGTTGACAGCCAAAGTCAGGGCTGGTCAGAGTTTATGACATTGGAAACAGAAAGCACGGCTTTGATCAAACTGTAAGTTACGTATCTTTCTTCCATGCATAAAGTGCCTGTTCATCATGTAAGTATTAATCCTTAGCAATTAATATTAAAGATTTACGTATATGAACACTGACCAAATCCCAAATGCCTCATTCCAGCAAAATCCTATTGTCTTTTTGGTCGGCATTTAACAAAACACTAGAAGAAAGGCATTTACAGGCTTTTTTAGATGAATGCACAGTGAGCCTGGAATGAATCCTACATGAACATTTCATTAACAAGTTTTCATTCAGTTCATAAATATGTATAAATTTTTAGGGCATTCTTTCCCATTTAGAGCCCGATCTGAAGTTCTCTAAAGTCAATACAGAAATTTCCATTAACTTCTCTTGAAGCTGGGCCTGCCACCTAAGCTGAAAGGATAATGAAAGTGAAAAATTATGTGCACTGAATATTTTTAAGATATGATAAAATTAACAGGAAAACATGTTATTCTGTCAGCTCTAATCTTTATCCTCATCTATGTACATTTTTTTCCTTGGGAAATCTCTAATGCCAGTTACAATCTGTATTATTTTTTTAATTCAAATCCACTGGTTCCCATTACACATTACAAGGTCACAAATGAAACAGGCTGTTTGCTGCAATGTCCTGTACATTTTGTTGATATGCTCTTCTTGATATGTCAGTCAAGAAGTTAGCACTGAATAAATTCAGCTCTGTTGGAAAAACAGCTTAAGTGCACTTAAAGGCTAAGGGTAGTAAAATAAACAGTCTGCTAATCTTCCAAATGCAAATAAAGGCTCAACATCCAAAACAGCCTATATCTTCAGGCAATTATATGGCAAATGCATGCACAGGCCTTTGAAGTGCCAACACTTATGACATTTTATTTGCATAATAAATCTCTCAATAAACTTTTCTTTGCACAGACTACAATAAAGTGCGACGTACAGCTGTATGATTTGTACTCTAGTGCCCCGACAATCCTGTCCTTTTACTCATCTTGTAGCTCACTCAGCATTCATTTATTCCAGCTCTACTTCATTTTCCTGGAGCTTCAGAATGGCATCCATAAGACTTACCCATAGCCGAAACACTGCTGCTCCTAACTTGTGAGTTATGAAGTCTGTCACTTTTTACAAGCAGTTAGACAAAACATTTAAACTGCAATCATCCGATACATCAGTCAAGGAACCAGTCAACTACTTCAGTTGTAAGCAAGTATTAAAAAGACTAATCCTAGTAATTTTTGTGTATATACATATAAATGTATTACCCAACCTATTAAAAGATATAAATCATGCCACTTCAAAAGTTGTAAGCGGTATTATCCAGAAGTTCTACTGGGCTAAATCGAGCTTGCTTTAATAAAGTCTTCTTCCATGAGGAAGGTGGGCTTTAATTAAATGAATAGAAAAGCTTTTCGAAATCATCTCTAGTACTTCCAGCTATTTCAGATTTGTTATATGACAAGTTTTCCTTTTTTTTTTTTTTAAATAAAAAAAGGAGCTGTTCTTTTACCTTAGTTGATTTATGGGATTGCAGCTAAAATAAAAATTCTACAGTTGGTTTGGTCTGATGTAACTTTAACTTTCATAACTAGCTACTGCAGATATAACCACTATGCTAAGAATATTATGCACATCACACTGAAGACAACAGAAAGACTATAAACGATTCAGTCTTTATAAACACATACCAAATTGACTCACACTGTGTGTATCCTGAATGACTCCATTGCTTCAAGTCAGAAGCTGTCACAGAGCAAGGTTTGACATGGTCTGTCAGTCCCTGCTGTGGAAGAAGCTGAATATCTCCCTGCTGATTCTGAAAAACTTAATTTCATAGTATTGCTGAACTCTTTAAAAATGTTAAAGTATCTTATTTTTAAATTGCTACATGACTAATCTCATCATACCTCAATTGTATCAGAAATAGAAAAGCACTGCATAGCTGATACAAACTTCTTTGGGGGAGCAAGGAGGAAACTATTACTTTAATTCCATTCAATAGTCTGAGTAAACTGCAACTGAAGAACTTCCTATCATTTCATACCAACAGTGCTTTTTCACTTCAGTTATGTTAGTACTGAATGCAAATGTAGGAACGATACTTGTATTTTATAGCCAAAGTTGAAATTTCATTTTCATGCCAAAGAAGGGGAAGTCTTTTCAGTATACAGCCATGTGGCCTGCATATAGCAGGGTAGGATGGAAATAATGGTGTCAAGAGAGTAAGCAAGGAAAGAAAAAACTCTGAAAACAGAATTAGAATAGGAAAAGACTAGAAAGCAGCAAAGAGAGAGCTTTCAGCTTTTGATTGTCTTTCAAAAACAGCATCTTAGGTTTCCCAGTTCTTCATCCTGAATTTTTTTATTTTTTTAAAAAAGATCAGGCTCAACTGCTTTGAGCTTACTCTTCACAAATGCTACTAAATTGGGTAGCCTTAAACAAAAGGTTTCCAAGTACTATAAACTATCCATTTTACCTCATCTAACAAAAATCAGCAAGTCCCACCAGCATCAGTGGAGACAGTGACTTACACAAAGAAAGAATGGGGTCCAATATTCCCTAAACACTTCATTTATCTAATTAGGACAGATCTAAAATCCTAGAATTCTTCTCCTTGAACTGCTATTTCAGAACTCCCCAGCTGCCTTTCCCATCTGCTCACACAGAGCAAGGGAACGTGATTTTTCTGTTTGTAAGAGCTCTTATGTATTATTTGGTAAGGAATTATCTTTGTTCAAGAGTTTCTTTACTTGATTCGTGTTTAGCTTCTTAATCATTTGTCAAATAATCCTTTAGCACATTCCAATATATTGTCATTACTTGCTTAGTTTATCCAAGCACATTCTGACCATCTCCTTTCAATCAATATGTGAGGCAAAACATTATCCTACTGCTAGCGAGACATTTGTGAAACATATACTGGATTCTCAGATAGGATAAACCTCTTGTAAGTATACAGACAGCTTCCTACCAGCTGCTAATAAAAAAAAAAAAAGAAAAATATTAGAACAGGGCATCTGTCAGGCACACAAAATTCAAACACCTCCTGGATAACTCTGCATCAGTTTGTTGCGGGGTTTTTTGGTGGTGGTTTCTGGTTGGTTTTTTTCTTGTTTGGTTGGTTTTGGTTGTTTTTTTCCTCACAGTAGCCATAGCATCATGAAGACCAGAGGAATGATATTGCACATGTGTTTCCCCATTTTCCCTGATTCTTGATCACCACCTGAAGCTGCCCATGTGAGAGGATCAGGATTTAGGGAAAGTCACATACACTCATCTCTGGCTTTACACACTCTTCCTACATGAAACATCAGATCCAGATAAATTTCTTCATCTTCTCGTCTAAATTTGTACTCCACATTATGAAAACTGACAGTCAAAACTTTCCTGGTCAGTTAATATAAACTACCATAAACTGCTGGGACTAGCATCACAGCTACTACAAGCAGCAAGGAAGACAACAGTATCCCATTCTTACTCCCAGCTTTCCCTTACCAACACTAGTATGCCCGTGACAGGGAAGGGTCAATTTGCCCAGAATTTCATTATGAGGATATAAGAAGTCAGCCAATAAAGTCCTGACCTTCCCAGAGTAGGCAGCTAGATGAAAAGAGAATGTCTCAGGTCCTCCCACACTCCATTCCCTATGTCACCACTGGGAGCTGGCTCCTAGAGCTCACTGCAGAGTTAGAGGAGCTCAACATCTCTTGCTGTTCCCTTCTTCCTAGAGGCTTCAGGTCTTACATTTCCAAATTTAACATAGTACACTTGTATTTATGGATTCCTGGAGAAAGACTTACAACTTAAAGCTACAGATGATTACAGCAAGAAACATAGCAGGTGTTTTCAAGTGAATCGCACAGATTTAAGACTAAAAGTTAACAAAACCTGACAGACATCTTTCCAAGCTGTAGAAAATGTAGAAAAGTTTGGCTATACATATAAAGTTTTGAGAAGAAACAAATTACAGTTTCTGTAAAGCATGAGGTTATTAAAGGAGTAATATTAGATATTGGGATGGACTAAACTGCTTGAATCATGAACAGACAGGTCAAACTAACATGCTCAGCACTGAAGAAGAAAAATTCTCAGATAACTAGATCAAAGGATGCTTCTTCTGTCAATGCTTTCAGCAGCCATGTTAGTCTGAGAATGACTGCTGATCTTCCTCTACCACTCAGACTCCCTTTCTCTCATTAAAAGGGATCTTAGATATAAGGAAACATTTTTCAGAGGGTTAAACTGCAGAGAACATGCGGCAAGCAGTGTCGCATGCACAGAGACGATGAAGCAGCAGAAAGTCAACTTGTCACAATGACAGATTTTACAAAATTAAGTGACAAAAATAAGGATTAATCTTGCACTATGCTGATTCTAACTGGTCACATCTGTTAGAACCCATATCAAAATTAATCATTCATGTGTAAGACTGCATGTAAAACCCAGGAAAGAACAGATATTTCTGAAGGAATTTGAGTAAGTCTCCTGTGGATGTACCCAGCCTGAAGTGGAAGCATTTTGGAATCATGTGGAAGGCTGGAATAATTTCCACTTCTCTATCATATCCAAGCCCTGAAGCCAACAGATTTGTAATTTTCTTATTTAGAGGTGTCATAGCTGGATGTTTCCAGGTAGGTCTATTTTAGAAGCCTTTTACTATAAAACACCATAAATAGTTAACTAATTTGAGAGCAACTATTACCCTGTCACCCAACCTAGTAACAGCAACATCCCAGATGTTTTGTTTTTACGGGTAAGGTTATAAAACAGTAATAGCTAGCTGTTACATAGAGTTTCAATAGTGCATTGCTAGAGCTTAATGTGATTTACAGGAGATCTCAGTATCATTTTCCACATCTTGAGATGTAGAATATGAGGTAACAGAGCCTGCAAGCAAACACCAGAGGCAGTCACCCCTAACTCCTAGGGCAAAATCTATACCAGGTTATATCAACTTCTAAAGACAGTTTAATGAAACTGCTAATTAAAAGCAAGTACAAGAATGCCATTTCCCTTTAAAGCTTTTAAAGAAAACATCTCAAAACTCTAGTAACAGGGAACACTGCCTGTATTTTTTTTATTCAAGCTTCAGTTTAGAAACCAGATGATGCTTATATCAGCAACATCTTGCTCCATCTCAGCCAAGCAAGCAAAACAGAAAACAGCAACCTATCCTCCCTAGCTGCCATACCCCCTTACTTTTCCATCCATGACAAGCAAAATTATATCAGCTTGACTGCCATAGACTCACTGTAGCATACACTGACATTCACACCTGGTACCCAGCATTCAATTAGTCATTCACAGATGATGAATTTGTGGCAGCAAGGTCAAAAGCCAAGTTTGAGCAGGTATTCCTTGATTTGGCACGTGAACAAATACCGAGCAAAGGTGCCAAGAAACCATTGAGATAAATTGTCAAACGAGCAGCTAGACAGGGGAAAAAAGCCTATTAAAGTTCTTGCTGGCAAGAGCACAGCAGATCTGAGTATTCCTACTGTGAGCATCAGAAGCAGGCCTGTAAAAGGATTTGGAAAGCATGTGGTTTGTCAACATTTGTTAATAGATCTCATACTGCTACCGCTAGAGCTAGGCAAACCACATGCAGGGGCACACGCTTGCAGCTATGCTGTGATGAGCTTGCACCCTGCACTCAGTACAAGAATTCACCTGCACCTCAAGATGCCCAGAGCTTGTCCTGGGGAACAGCAGACACCACTTCTGCTGGAGTAAGTAGGTGATGTAAAAGCAGAGAGGGCTCTTTCCTCTATTCACAGTATGCCAGCTAGCAAACCAAGTAAATATGGGAGAGGTCAGCTGCCTGGTATTAATCTCCATATTGTTAGGAAGCATAGGAAGAAACCCTTGACTGAGAGATACCTCTGATTCTGTATTCATGCTAGCATTAGCCCCTTTTTACTGTATAGTTTTTCTTTTTCACAAATATCAATGATATTTTCATTGAGTACATCCTCTCCTCACTCCTCTTTATGTTCTCATCTCTTTCATACCAGTTCCTGAGCATTCAGACATCTTTTGTCCAAATGTACCTCTAGCATGACACTAGGAATTACAAGGGAAAGAGGATGCACTTTATAGTGGGACAAGTTTTGAGAAGCACCTTTCCTCAGGAACCTCTTCTAACCAAGTAATCAAGAGAAGATCGTCCAAAGACTGCAAGACCCCGAGTACTTGAAGAGTCAGGTGAGCTAAAGCCTGTGGGCAACAGGGCTATGATAAATAGGTCTCCCAGAATCAGAATGCTCTGAAGGCTCAAAAAAAAAAAAAAAAAAAAAATCAGTCTACAGATTAAATCTGTCTACATATTGAATAATCATTGATTTTTTTCATCTAGCATCTGTCTGTACAGTAGAGAAGACACCACCATCACTACTGCTAAGGTCTGAAGTCCAGTCCAGTTTGTTTCTGCAGATCACATGTGCAGGGTGTGTTTAGTTGTTTTCACAAGCATGAAACAACTGGAACAAGCATGGGATGACTGGAACCACCTTTTAACTTGGCATTTTTAGTGTTCCCTTCACTACGGGTGCCATTTCTGGCTATATCTCACCATTATTGTGCACATGCCTGAATATATTGTTATCATCCTCTGTAAGAACAAACTGCATTGCAGCCTACAATCTTTGCCTAACTACTGCATTAAGTGGGCAAAAGCTGTTGTATTCCTACTGTACCAAAGCAGTCACGTAGTAAACCTATGAAAAAAGTCTCAGTTAACAGATGAAACCAAGGAGTAGATCACATGCCAAATCACGCTAAGAGGTCACATTCATCCATGTGTATTGAATCAACTTAGGACCCTCAGCACTCTCACAAGAGCAATACAGCAACTGTCATGACCAACTGGGTATTGTGATACATTACACTACTCCCTAAATGCTTCGTTTTCCCTCCTTTCACACACATCCTCTGATATAGGTTTGCATCCGATAAAGTTCCCTACAGCAACTGCCATCACTCACCATCCCAAGGGTCCTGTGCCTGTCACCCAGCCCATTATTTTCCAGGTGCTAGCATTAGTTTTCTTCCTGCTGGTATAACAGACATCTCACTAGATGAGTACAGACCAATAAAGACTTAAGATGGAAGAGGCTTTTTGGACTAATAGTAAAACCTTGCGTTTTGTATGGTGCGAAACAGACATTTGAACATCAAAATTTAATCAGTCTAAGTTAAGATTATTCTGAGAGAACAAGACCCCTTTAATAAGCCAGGTTCTAAAGCATATTGTTGCCCAGTTCTTTCACTGAGAAAAGGATGTTGGATGCGTAATGTCACTAAGGATGGCGGTGATCACTTTTTGCTTAACAGCTTTCTACAAAAATATAGCAACTCACCTAAGCACTAGAAGCTGCCGAATCATGGTGCTGATTACAAACATTTAAGCTGATGATGCAAGCCAAACATGCCAATGAGACTGCTGCCACAAATACAGACCTCTGCAACTCACCCACAGCTTGCACTTCACTTGCTTATTTCAGCAGTTCTTTCCTAGCAAGAACCATCTGAACGCTGAAAGATTTCATTGGAGTTCCCACAGAAGTTACCCTTACAAAGACACAAACTTGTTTTGTAAGAAAAGCTCTCCAGCAAAGAATAAACTGCAGTTGTCTCCACTTTCCTTGTTCACAAAGCATATTGTTGCTTCTGAATAACAAATCTGGACTTAATTGTCAATAAATAACTGCAGCTTGTAGCAGACAAGCTGTGGAATTCTATGTCATTTTGCCACTTGAGTTATTCTTATGATGTCTCCTCTTGGCCTGTATTCATTTACGTTACAAGCTAATGGAGGCTGATAGCACTAAAGCAGCCTGACCTCAAGTGTATCGGCCAAAGATGCATTCTATGTCATACAATAGAATAAAGGGTCCTGCCTTTAAGTGCCGTAGTATAACATGCAAATGGCAAAAAAACGTCACACCACATTTTTATACCAGATTTAAAGTGTTATATCAAAAGCCTGTTTATCTGAGCCATGAGAGATGGCACAAGGTCCAACAAGAAAACGTTGGAGAAGTATACGTAGTGAAATCATGAAAATGCATAGGACATTTTTGTCATGATTGCAACAAGGATAAAAAATTTTAATTATACTTGCTTGATCTCTCCTCAGACAGTTCAGATGCCTGCAAAATGTTGTAAACCAATTAGACTCATTTCTTTTCTATTCGTTAAGCATATCATTCCAGTTAGGTATTTGCCTAGGTCTTACAAAAAGGGAAACAAAGAACGTAGAGAGCTTCTAGCAACATTCTCATCCAGCATAACCAGTCTCTTCGGTCTTGCACTAGTGAGCAATCCCCTCTCTCTTTCACAGCTTGCATGCAGAGTGGGGCACTCTAAAGCTCCCAGTGAAAGAGTTCAGAGGTCTGTCTCCACAGCTCAATCTCCCCTTGTCATGCTCACAGGGCCTTGGGATTAAAAAAAAAAAAAACAAAAAACAAACAACTGTATCTTAGATTATTCACACTACAGAACTTGTCGAAATTAGGCACACAGCTTCATGAACGACACTGTCAGAAGAAAGAAGCAGGCTCCTAATTCAGATGCTTTCATTTGCCTACTAAAGGCTTTCTGATGGTAACTGAGCCTAGGTATCTAGCTTCAGCTCTTAAATCTGGATGGTATGAATAAGTCTCTCCTTCTCCTATCTCACTCTCAAAGCTGCCTTTTATTCACTAACTGGTAAGTGCCAGAAAGGAGCAAAACAGGAAGCACCATTAGCAAATCTGCCTGTGAATTAATACAAGAAGCATCATGAACATGTTCAAAATTATTCAGGTGCAGAGTCAATATCATGAATGTTTCATACGAAGCTTGCTCAGATTGATCGAATGCCTCAATGAGCATTAATGTTTGTTATTTATATAGATACTGGTAGGGTTCCCTGGGTCAGGGCTTGTCCACACACAAAGTCAGAAGCAAAAATCACATGCCTCAGACATCCAGCCTAGGATACAACAAGTAATTCAGAGAGGAGTGTAAGATAGTACCGATCAGTGTTACTTGCCAATGACTCCACAGAGCTGTTACTGATTCATTAGAACAGATGAGAATTTTAAAGAACAGCTGAATGAGGACAATAAAGTGGTCTTGCAAATGTTTGCAGATAGCTCCTCCCAGGTCACAGTAGCAGCATGGGAGAAAGTATTTACATCACTGTTCATAACACTGATAGAAGATATAGCTGACATTTCAATAAATAGGAGCAGAGATTGTAAAGGGCCATAGAAGTGCCCATGTTCAATGAAGATTGATGCTGCCCCTCCTAAAAAAAAAAAATCCCTGAAAATAAAAGTGTACAAAGTCACTTATGTTATTCAATCAAAATCTCTTCAAAATTCACTTACACTTGCAGCAACAGGCAACTAACTACCAAGGGCTGCTAAGAAGCTGAAAAGGCTGTGTTACGCTCGCAACAGTACTTGCATCATGCTCTCCTCATCAATATTTTACCTTTTCCTCTCAATGAGGAATAGAAGAGCTGTTTTAAAAAGATAAGCAATATACTACACCTCTGATACAGAATCTCTAGATTCTGCTGTAACACAAGAATAGATAACCAAATGCTGGAATTACAAAAATCTCCACACCTGAATTAGTGATGTTAAAATTTTTATTTAACAAAGCCGTTGAACCTCTTCAGAACACAGACAGGCACAATCCAAGCCCAACTCACTACAGCAAACTTCAAGAATTTTAGAATTTGTTTAATGATGAGATCAAACAGGTTCCCTTCCCTGTTATGCAAACACTGACAGACCTTACTCTTTTCTTTCAGAAAATAAATATTATGACAAATATCAGCACAGCAGAATGTCCTCAACAATACCAACCCACTTACTGGAGACACAGATGCAGCAAAATAGAAAGCCTGTATTAGTTTGCTAGGAACAGAAAGTCAAATTCAAAGCCTATCAACTGTAAATTGCTATTACATCATGACACAAGCTACTAATGGCACTTGGGAAATTACTGAAGTTGCAGTTGATACATTTTGTCGTCAAAGAGCCAGAATGAATTATAGGGAATGAAAGACATAGCAGAAATGCTGACAGTATTAGAAGTTTTTCCTCCTGTTTATCAGATACCAAAAACCTACTTTCAGTTTGCAGTCATATCAGGGAGTCATTTCCCTTGCAATAAATAGGTTTTATTCTTCCCATTTTTAAAAGATACAGTAAGACCACAAGCTGGTTTCAGTTTGTAAGATAAATATGTCCACAAAGAGAAAGGAGAGCATTTTGCAAAAAGACTTATTACAAATAGTGAGATTACCAGAGAGTCACAGAATACTCAAGGAAGGCTGGAAGAGGCCTCTGGATATCAGCTAGTCCAGTCTCCTGCTCAAAGCGTCAAAGTCAGACCACACTGTTCAGGGCCTCCTCCAGTTGAGTTTTGAAGTCTCCAAAAAACGCCCCCCCCCCCCCCCCAACAGAAGTACTGCACTACCTTCACCAAAGCTCTCCAGAATGAAGCGAATTAAAATACTACAAGAGACTTTTGCTTGCTTTGGCTAAAATAGATTAGAAAAGCAGCCATAAAAAAGTTCTTGACATGATGATGCTTGGCATGCACACTCTACACAAAATAAATCTTTCCCATCTTAACCAGCTTCTCTTGCAGGTTTGAGATTAAATAACATAAGGTGAAGCAACTGTTGCCTTTTATGGGCTTATTGGCTACAAGGAATGGAAAAGGTCAGGGTCCCATTAACTTTCAGATTCACAACCCCAGAACCCAGGAGCCCCAGAGGTGTCTGTGGTCTCTATTCCCCACAGAGGGAGCGTCAGGCACAACTGCAGTCCAGAAGACCCAGCACAAAGAGGAGGAAATAAACATTTGCACTTTGTGCAGACTTTTTAGAGGCAGCTAGTGCTACGCAAAAGCTCTTGGGCTATCCCAGCTAGTCCCATTAACAGTACCCTGGCACATTTGGGAATTAACACAGGGCAGAAGCCATTTCTCATAGGCATTTCGCATGCAGGGGAAGACTATTTAATAGTATAGACAGACAACAGCAAGATAGTTGGCTAGTGCTTGATCAGTCCTAATCACGTATGATAACAGCTAATGTCACCTCAAGACCTGTAGGAGAAAGCTCCTTCTATTCGAGATACAAAAGACTATATTTTGTCCTTTCATTGTGACCGATGACTCCTCATTCAGGGGATCAGTCTTTCCAAGTGACTGAGGAAGATGACAAGGTAATGGTTTTGTATCTTTTGTTTTCTTGTCTAATGCCAAGAGCATTCACTCACTCCCCACTTCATTCTCCATCCAAAGAGGACTCAAATCCACACTTTCCTATTTCACAGAGACAAACCTAACTTGTTAATATGGACTGAAGACTCTCCTGTTTAAGCTGCACTAGCTGTAACTTGGTGATGATTTGTTGCATTTGTTGTTTGAAAGAGCATCATATTCCAGACAGCTACAGTTTAGTTGCAAGGGAATACACTGTACATGCAATCAAGCCAAGATCCTGTAAGCAGTTAGAAATGAATATCCTGCGTATGCACATACAGGAGCTTGTATTTCATAAGCAAGTTAAAAACTGTAGGATTTACGTCACAGTTTCTGATGCACTTCCAAGCCTTTAGAATAAGATGACATACAAAATTATTATGCAATTAATTAAGATTAATTAGATTAAGAATTAGATTAAGAATTGAAATGCCATCATTATTTTTTTTTTTTAGGTAACATGGTGAAATCCTGACATTACCAAGGCCAAGGGAGTTTCACAATCAGCCCACTGGGAGCCAGAATGTCATCCATAATGAATTATAATACAGAATTACTGATATTTAGCATCCTCCAGCATGAGGCTATGATTATAAGTTATTTACACTTGAATATCCATACTGCATAATGTTTTTTAAATCAACTTATATGTAAAGCACCTGAATCATCCATTAAATTCTCACTTCACTGTAACAGAAAATAACGAAGTTTTTCTAGTTAAATGTGCCTAGAATGAATCAAAAATTGTGCCTACACAGCCACAGATCTACTTGTTCTGCAACAAATATATTCAGACTCATGGTAGGCACAGATCGAGATGCTGGATGGGTGACTTTTAATCACTGCTGGAAATAAACAAACATCAGAAGAAAACCAATGCCCCAGACAGAAATAAACTTCATTGTGCTCATGTTCTTAAAGAGTCCTCTTGTGTCCTTACTAGGAAGTGAAAAGGAAAAACAGACAGCCAGTATCACAGTTAACCATTTGCCCTCATCAGGGATCTTCATCATAAATACAGAGTGAGAAAAATCTATTCACGCGTCAAATAACATTATTCTGTCCTTGAAGAGACATTATTCCGTACAGGGAGTTTAAACACAACTAAATAGATTGCTAGAATATTGGTACCGTAAATAGAATTCACACCCCAGAGAAATCAGGAAAGGTGCATCAAAAGAGAAGGAAATGTTGCTAGTGCCACATGTACTTTCTCTCTAGTGCTCTGCAATATTCAGAGATGTTAATCTGCTTCTGTATAAATCCCACCATTGACTCTGAATCTGCTACAAGTTAACACTAAAGTCAGATTATTTGGCTAATCTCTCTGCTGCTCACAGTGGCAAGATTTAAAAGGAACAGTTTATAGGAACATGCCACATGAACAGCTACTTGATTGTGCACATTCAGTTCTACCACAACACCACATTCCCATTGCTAGGAGTGTCTGAAATACACTTGACGAGCAACAGCCAAGTCAAAAAAAAAGTTAAATTCCCCATGTCAAGAGGAGCCTCAGCAGGTACAACTGATGCTCCATCATCTTCTCGCCCTCAATGAGCAAATACATCTGGTGCCCTAGGAAAGAAAGGGAAAGCTCAAACATGAAACTTCAGAACAGACATCTGGGTGGTATTACAGGTCGCAATACAAATTGCAGCAGTCCACAGGCACATTTTTTCCGTCTACTCTCCTGTCCATGTGACAATGCAGCCTACACATTTCCTCTGAATCCCAAGTTAGAACAAGACGGTACAAGCAGCAAGTGAACTGCAGAAGGGAAAAAACACTGCTGTCCCCTCACTTTTACTTTGGTTTTAGTTTTGTTTGTGGGGTTGTGGTTTGGTCTTTTTCCTCCTAGTGCTCAAGGGACAGTAATGGAATTATATGTATATCACCACAGTCAAAGCACTGTGTAATTTCTGTTTCCCCTATAGGAGTAGGGATTGAAAAAAAACAATATGAAAAGTTTGTGATCTATTAAGATTGTGTTAGTGGAATGCACTTCAGTACCAAAGCACAGTGTGTTTAAGGACTAAAATTCATTTTGGGACTTCTTCTGAAGTTTTTTCTTTTATTTCAGGAGAAAAAAAAATTAAATACACCACTATTCCTAGTCCAGATTTTAGGCAATCCTCTCTTCTATTTGCTCAATTTTTGAACAATATCTTGTTTTCTATCTATTCTTTCTTCTGACCAGACCAATTTCTTAACGTACCTACTCCAAAACTAGTATTTCCAGGAAAATTAACTGTGACAACTATGGATAAAATCATGTTTTGTTTATATTTCAGGTACTAAACAGCTGTTACTAGATATTGCTACCAGATGTTCTAGAATTATATGCAACATTATGCTCAATTTTAACTTTCACAAAATTACAAGCTAATAAAAGATGACACTGCTGTAGTCAAATGATTTATTAAGGGAAAAGCCATCAAGTTCCTTTTAAGCTTCACACCCTACTATCCCAAATAACTCGTCATTATATACATCAGTGAACAGATGCAAATGTACCATTTTGAGATTTCAGTACTATCCCATATACCAATTATATATCCAGATGCCTTTTGCTTTAACAGCCTCATGCACATCTGTCCACCTTAACCTGAATGCTTGATGACTGTTCATTTCATGGTTAAACTACCTGCAAGATTACACAAGTCTGGGTTTCACACAGTTCACATAAGGATCATCTTTTTCTGCCACACAAATGAGCTTGTGCACGGCTAAGGTGACATTTTACACTTTGAAAATGCTTAGAATCTAAACACTGGGATCACTGAGTAACAGAACGTACAAAACTTTGTTATGTTACATTCAATTTCATTTATACACCTCACTTTGCAAATAATTTAAAAAGTTAGAACATTTGTTGTGGGATTTTGGGGAGCGGTAAATGAAGTGTTATACCCTGAGGATAATCAAAGTACAGGCTTTATTTTGTACAAACTCCCCAATTAAAGTCACAGAGCAGCATGCAATAGTCAATGCAGCTAACAGCCTTTCCCATCCACAAGCACAATAAACATAAGTAACATCAAACAGGAGTGACAGCCAGTAATTATAGAACTGAAAACTGTCATGGATTCTTGTGTACTAATGAAGCCAGGCATAAATATAGTAGATATGAAGAGTTCCTTTCAACCTTCTAACAGGAAAATACACACATTAACTGGTCCACAGAGCACTTCAAAAGTTTGTATAAATCTGTGTCTGGGCAAGCAAATAAAATATTCCATCTAATTCTACCCTTACATGTAGCAGCAGCAGGTCCTCACCAAGTAAAGCAAATTACAACAACTTAAAGCTTGTAACAGAGCCCATTAGAGTCAAAGACACTGTGAAAAGGTCCTCGAACTGTGTTCTAAATCAGAAGCAAGTTCACTTAAGTCAGTGAAATCCCCCTGGGATAACATGGGGAAAAAGAAATACAAGTGCAGAGTGGCTCCAGCTTAATTTCAGCAGTTAAACGGCTTATACTGGAGACAAGAATATATATGTATTACTTCATGAACTTATTCTACCATAAGTACATCATTCAGGGGAAAAAAAAAATGAGCAAATACCAGAAAGGAAAAGAAAAGGTGAAATAGTGAGGGAGATCAGCCAGAAATGATTGTTTATAACTTTAGATATCAAACCCTCCGTTAATGTATACAAGTCTAATTCCACTGAGGTCACAGTAGCCACACAATTTACACAGCTGAGTATCTGGCTCTAAGTATTTAACTGCTCAAAATTCTAGTGTGCATCCTTGCATAGCAGAGCTTCTCTGACTAATCACACTAGAGGTAACCACATCTTAAGTGTGTGGTTCTAAATTGAGTAATATTACCATTAATAACAGTGCCTAATTAAGACATCTATAATGTTTTTAATGAGAAAAATTGAGAGTCCTTCTGGAATTTTTCCAGTCAAATTAATTCTGAGGACTTTAGACGTTATTACAAGTAATGTTACAGGAATGAAAATTAGGTCTAAATTAGGACATGTCACTGTATTTAAAAAAACAGGAGAAAAAGGAAACACTTTCCATTTCCTCCTTTATACACAATTCTGTTATAACATCGCACCACAGGGGAAGATAAAAACATCATTTAGCAGTCTGCTTTAAGTTGCTCTGCATATAGTTATACCTGATACATCTTTAAGGGTCTGCACATATTTTGACACTTCGCTTTCAGGTTCTTTTTAAACATCACATAAGTATTCCCTTGTGAACAAGTATTTCCAGAATCTTAAATTGACAGCTCCTCTGGCTTATACAAGCCCAAATCCTTTTGGCTATAATTCACATGAGTTATGCTTGTCCAAATAAGAAATCCCTCTGTGAGGCTGCACATTCAGGCAGGGAGCACTTATGGTTCAAAACGATCTGATCCAGCCTGCTAAAACTGTACAGGAAGGAAAGAATCCGCATGGTCCCCAAAAAAACCAAAAAAAACCTTTCAAGTCTTTATTTGTACTTCTAATAGAACAGTCTTTCAAATTACTCCATACACATTTCTGGTCTGCAGTCGCTGTTTCTTTATCACTGCTTTCTCTGTAAGAATTTAGCAAGCATAAAACCACAAGTCTACTATGCAGCTGGACTAGGTTACTTTGAAGATATAAAGACACTCAATCCTTGCTCTTCAAAACAGCTTATTTGAGCGCTTGCTTTCATACCGGTAACGCAAGTTTGAGTGTGTTCAAAAATACACACAGGTTCAAAACATAAGAGCCAGAGTCATGACTCTGTTCTGACTGGATTTCATAGGAATATCTCAAACTCCATTTAAAGGAACTTGAAGAAAAGCCCAAATTCAGTCCGATTTTTTTTTTCCTAAAGTTCAGAAGCTTCAATCTTAAGGCGTGAATATTAGCTAACATAATAATAAGTTAGAAACCACATATTTCCTTTGGGAGTAAAAAAGCCCTTGTAGCATGAGAAAACCTACAAAGCTTACCTTTGCTTTTGCCTTACCTACGTTGTGTATATGATCCTAAATATATTCATGCATACCTTCACATGTGTGTATATATATACACACAATGCATATACGCATACACAGAGCATTTTTCTAACTGAAGTACCTAAGGCCTTCACATTTCATCTCCCCTCTCTACCACGAAATGCTTCTCTCTCCAGATCATTGAAATTAAAAAAAAAAATTGAATTCTGCAGTTTGTTGTATCTCAATAAACAGAAACACAACAGTGTGTTTCAGACAGGTCAGCTAATTAGGTGGTTTGTCCTTGAGAGTAGAGATTGCACAAAAGACTTTTTTTTTGTTTAATGCATTATACTAACACTGAGGATGTTGTCAGTGCTTAGATAATATTTTGAATGGGTTTACAGCTTACAACGATTAGCGTTATGAGAATAGCAAGGACATTCAGATATATGCACGTTCCCTAAAAGCTCAGGGAGGTTTACCTTCTTTCAAATCAGTTTAGTTCACAAAATCCTAGCTTAATTGAATTGTAAGGACTCCTCAGAGAAAGAAAATCTGATTTTTATCTTCTGTTAATACCATAAATACTAAAAGTAGAAAATAAATAAAATGCTTAATTGTTACTGATACTTGACAGATATACATCCTGGATTTTTAGGAACATCACCACAGTCATTGCTCTCAAGTACAATGCCAAAATGACGACAAAGTTTAAAAATCAAGCATTTGTTTTCAAGGTCTTGCAATTCAAATGCTGCATGCCACTCAAACACAGAAATCTAAGAAAAAAGTGCTAGTATTGAACTAACACACACATATGGCTGCCATAAAAGCAAATTCATATTTAAATTGTATCACTCATACTGGCCAATATTACTTTGTTTCTTACCAAGCGTTTCACATACAGGAGTGATGAAATATTATTCAAATAACTAATTCTTAGCTATTAGGTTTAACCTCTAGTTTGAGCTGTGCTATAAAGAAACAGAAAAAGCCATTTGCAGTAGTCAGCTGCAAGTTATTTGGTGTAAGACTCCCAGCCAATATTTCACTGAGGACACTAAAGATTGTTATATTGTATTTCTGAGCTGCACAGGATACTACACAAAAAATGAGACCATCAGCTTCGTCATGTGGGGAAGTTTGGGCAGATAACACTTCTCATGCTTTCTTCTCCTTGGACCATCTCAGAGTAGGACTGCAAACAATGGGGAAAAGTAACTTACATGGCAGTTTTAGCCATCTGAGAAGACTTTAGTGTCTGCACGAATACTTCGCTAAAAGAGTTGTTGACTGAGCAAAAGTATGTAGATGAACATGTTATTCCAGTGAAGGAGAAGACGGTGGTAATTTGTTCTTTCATGCAGAAAGAGAGAAGCATTCCTAGTAGACAACCTCCACTCTTTTCTTTGATCACAGCTAACAGACAGCACAGGGAGAGAACAGGAACCTAATTCTTTCAACAAGTTTAAAGCATGACAGAAACATGGATCCAGCAATTGTCACATATGCTGAGTTGTTTGACATTGCATCTCTAAGAATACCTACAATTTAGTTTCATAATTCCCCGAATTGCCTTTGCACATTAACACCCATCAGGACGACAAAGGAGGATGAACTTGAAGGACAGCCTGACAGCTTCTGTGAGCCTGTGCAAGATGGGGTTTATCCAACAATGGTGAAGAGCAGCTGAGAGGACTCCATTGTCCATCTGCCAAGACTCACATGGATCCTCATATAAAATACGTTTTTCAGTGTCTGATTATCATGATTTAGAGGGCAGAGTGGATGAGGTACAGTAAATACAGAGGGAATATGAGAACTTATTAAAAGAGAAATCTTTTCTGCTTTTATTCTCAGATTTGTAAGCTCACAACTTGCTTTAAATGCTCACAAGCAAGATATAATTTTAGTTGCTGAGCAAAGAAAATGACAGAGTAATCCTGAAGACAAAAAAACCACACACAAACTCAGATGAGAAAAACGGAAATATTCTTAAAAGCCCATTGATCTTAATCTTATTTTACTTTTACTAAAGCATTGATGTCAACCATGTATTTTGGATTATTGAACAAGAACAAAATGACAACAGTCAAACTTCCCCTTCAGGTGAAGTCATTCTTTTAACCACAATTCCCCAAGCACACTAAAAATACATCTTCATTGTCACAAGAGAACTGCAACATACCTTTAGGACACGTATTAAATGCTGGCAGTTAGATGCACTGCAGAAATAAAGGGATGGATTTTTCATTAAGACACAAATTGGTTACTGTAATTAAAAGTTTTAGTTCTAATAAATAGAAAGGGTGCAAGACTCTTTCCAAGATTCCCCTCCCAACAAGGCATATTGCTCTGGGTTCTCGGTACCAGGGACAATGTATACTGATGGGTAATTTGGGGCTCCTGAGCTGTGACTGCATCCTTCTTGTTAAAGGCTTCCTATAGGACTTTGCACAAGCTACTTCCTTACTTTGTACTTTAGTTTTCCCTGCTCTTAAGTGATATTATCATCTAACTTCTCACGTAAGTCAGGAAAATAAAAGTTAGAGATACAGTAACATACAGAAAGTGAGGTCCCTTCATTATATAACATTATTCATAGCCCCCAGTGATGCAATTCTGCCTTGAAAGATACATCCACCAGGTGTTCTTAAATATAATAAGTAGCTGTAAAGGGCAATTGAGAGGAGGCACTCTGAACACAGGTCATCTGTCTTTCCCCTGTATTTGCATTGCTCTCCAACTAAGAGCTTGGCTTCATGCAATTCCCATGCAGCTCTGTATTCACAAGAGGCAAGTGCCCCAACTTTAGTCAAATCACAAGAAGAGACAAGTGTTCGGCATCTCCTGAAACTCAGCTCATCCGCCTCAGAGCTATGCTTTTAGTTACATCCTCAAAAGGACACAAAAGCTCATGGCTTAATTTTTCACTCTTTTAAATGCTAGCATCTTTTGACTAAGAACTTGGTTTTGTAGTTTTTTCATTTATCAGTTTCTGCCACTCTGGAGCCAGCATACTAAAGTCCCTTACTGACTGGCCTCCAGCAGTCCATAAAAATCTTACGGTAAATCCTGCAGCTGGAGACATACTGCTGGTACCTTGCTGGATGCACTAGACAGCAAAAAAAGAAATAAGTGGCTAGTGTAAGAAAGAGTATTAACTTAGTTCCACAGAGCATTTAGAGATTTTTTTTTTTCTTTTGGTTTCACTTGGTTCACAAAGCAATTGAAAACTTTAGAAGTTCTCCTCAAAGCAGAGTTATTGTTCCCTGCCAGAGGACCCAGCTCTAGACCAATTGGTCATGGAGATAGACTCAGACTCTGGAGACCTGACTCAGGGACAGTCTGTCAGACAGTAACAGACCCCTCTCAAAGAAAACAGAGTTGCTTCTTTATGTTAGCATATTTGGGGTTTTTTTTAATAGTACACTAGAGATACCCCACTATTAGGTTTCAATGCCCTTTGCAGATGGGGAAAACGAGGCAGAGACATGCTCAGTAGATCTTAGAATCTCCAGATAGCAGAAGCTCATCTTTCTAGTCGTCGTACACACGCAGGACAGCCATGGGTCCCCAGACTGATGCTGCAACTCTGAGCTCTTGACACTAGTCAATTCACAGACACAGTAAGACCCCTGGTTTCCAGCATACTTCCTTTATTTATTACAAGCATAATGCAGCATTAAACATGTCAGGGACTACTCTTGGTGGCAAACAAAAGGTTAATCCTTTCCAAAGTGCAGTTACTCACAAGACCATTCTGACATTTCAGAAGTCAAGAGGAACTATTATTAGCCGTGTCTAATAATATTGCAAGTTCCCACCGATGGAATCTGTGCAATCCTCCATTGAATTGGCAGCCTTTGGCAGTATCACTGCCACATGATTTGAACCAGGCAAGTCTCAAACACTGCCATAGCACTGTGTAGCCAGCTTGAAAATATCTTCACTGCTCTAGGGAGATGAGTGATCCCTTTGGAATTGGTTTTTGGAACTGTAAACTAATGAATCACTAACAGCTTTAAAGCAGACAAAATGTATTGCAACAGAGCACATAGTGCCGCAGAACTGAAGGAAATCTGTTTACAGTGCTTCAACAGACACTTGAAATCAAGATGCTGAAGAAGGATGAGGCTGTTAAGAGAAAAGCAAAGCTTCAAGTGCTGTGAGCACAGTTATCCATCCCTACCAGTGCCAGCAGCCATTCCTTGGTGCCAGGGGTGGGCTCAGACCCCAGGTGTGCTAGCCAAGCACAGCAAGGCAGGCCACAGCTCAAGGGAGGGTGTCTACATGGAAAGAGGGCAAGGGACAGAGCAAGAAACAACACTCTCCTGGGCCTGTTAGTGCATGTGCTTCAGTGCCAAGTACAGAGATCAGAAACTACTTCTGTCATTGAGACAGATTCACTGCCTACGTCGCCACAGCTGCCTGCAGACCTTGTCAGTAAGTTTTACACTATATTTGGTAATGGGATAAGGCTGACGCCAAACTTTGTATTCAAGCCAAAGGTCAGCCTTATGCATGCGGCTAGTGGGAAAAAGGCACTGCTTTGCAGTTCAGATTCTTAATGAAGCAGCACAGTCTGAAGAGAGAAGCTAAAAAGAAAGAATCAAAGTCCACAAAGACTTTGCTGGACAAGGGGAAGGCCAAAGCTCAAAACCCTCCTCAACCTAAGGACACTCAAAGCCACAGCTACTGCTTAAGAAATCTCCCTGCCCTACTTTCGTCCAGCCAAAGCTACGCTGTTACACAAATAAGATGCCTTGGGCCAGAAGGAGACTAAGCAAAAAGGAGCATAACTTTGAACTGAACAGTTAAGACCTTGTCTGGGAAAAATACCTAGTTTGATGTACTAGTGCTGCTTATCCAGGGACCAATTACATATTTTACAGCAAAGAATTACTAAATAAGACAGAATACCAAAGAATCCCTTCTTTAGTGATGCTCTCTGCCCATTTAACTGCAGTCACACTTCCTTGTCTCCCTTTCTTTTTAGGCTCCACAAGTACTACACACCTTCCAATCCAGCAGCCCTGCTTCAGCAAGGGGCATTGCCAATAGCACTCAACGAAAACAGATTTTTTTTTTTTTTACAGGTGCTAAGGTAGATAGCCAATCAGATAGTTCACCAATTTACAGCAAATGTATGGAAGAAGGGTAAATTAAAAGATACATCAATTATTATTTAAGCAGATTGCTC
The DNA here is from genome assembly GCA_034782735.1 of Sagittarius serpentarius. Taxonomy (NCBI): domain Eukaryota; kingdom Metazoa; phylum Chordata; class Aves; order Accipitriformes; family Sagittariidae; genus Sagittarius; species Sagittarius serpentarius. Next base: position 39,257,968 of record JAVKLA010000088.1, on the reverse strand, counting down.
AAGATTTGCTACTAATGAAATTCATATAACCACAGCCACAGGAGGCAACTACACAGTGAACCAGGAAATAAGAAAGTGGGATAAGAAGGGAAAAACATTTCTCCCTGCCACACCGGACTTGACCAGTGTACGACAAGCTGCAGGATAGTACAAACAAATCAAGGAGAGGCTCTTGTCTACAGTTAAGCAGCTTCAGACCCAAAAAACATCCAGATTTCAGCACACAAACTGCAAAGTAGTTTTAGAAATACCAAAAATAGTTGTAGCAATACCAGATCAGAGCCCTACCCCAGGTGCTGCATAGCCTTCCCTCCCTTCCCCAAAGAGCCTTAAGAGAAATGTTTACCCCAATCACTGCATTCAAAACCTACTCCTAGCCCCCAGAGCTTGGCACAAAATTCTGCACACCGTGTACATCTCTAGCTTGTAGGCTGGGAGATATGTACTGCATTTACTTCCTCTGCTTTTAAAGCAAATTAATGTGGTCACAAATCAGCAACAGTTTTATGAGGAAAAGGAGGGAGGATCTTCAGTTCCCATCATATTTGGGGCCATATTCAGAGCTACACATATTCCCCAAGAGCAGTAGAACAGTCATGACACGGGGAGTGGTAGCGTAACAGGCCTGGCATGTCCCCGACTCAGACACGCTGCTATTTAAAAGCCCCAGCCCTTCTCTGAGGGGTTAACTCAAGGCAAGACTGAACCCTGCAGCAAGCCCACTGAAGCGCTAACTGAACCGGGGGTATTTACACCATAAAGCTCCCATGGAATTACTTGCTTTTTAAAGTTGCTCACAGAAGTATTAAGAGGTGGCTGCATCCGAGCTAACTAAGGCTGTAGCTAGCTGAGGATTTCAGCAGAAACTTTCCACGGGTACCTGAGCCTTACTTCTGTATTGGTACTACTGATTTAAAGTGACAGTTGCAGTGATACTTTACACCTGAAATAGAGACTCCTGCCCATCAGGCAAGTGAACCAAGACCAGAATGCCAATTATACAAGCATAGCTTATCAAACAGTAAAGATTTTAGGATGCAGCAGACCTGAACCACAGGCCAATCCCTGAACTGGAGAAATCAAAGTTGACTTGTACCTCTACTCCAGTGTCAGGCCAACTCACACACACAGTCTTGGGAACAGCAGGTATAAAACAGTGGCTCTCAGGCCTAGAAGCCTCTGTGCTACCTAGGCTCCCAAGGCAGAAATAAGAATGCTAGTTTGCTCACAGTCATTACACACATACAAGGGAAAACTGCAAAGTAACTATTTTTCCATTTTTGTTTTCAGTGTTTTGAAAGGTCAAATGTATTTACGCTCTGCTGTGTTCTCTTTATCAGTGCTTAAATTCAAGCACTGCCAGACGAATCACGAGTCATGCAAACACCCTAGAAATACAGTGTCAGAAGGAGATCCATTGCGTATGAATTGTATGCTCAGTTGTCAGGGGAGGGTTGTTTCTGTTTTAAGCACAGAAGAACTAACAGCTAGTTTTCAGTTGTGCCTGAAGTCAGGTTCTCTTCCATTGAATCTTTGCTCTTCAGCTGGCCTCTAAGAGATGACAGAAAATAAGAGAAAGGGGATAAGCCTGTGAAATTATATATTGGCAAAAGTGGCAGGGGGAGGGAAATCACATAACATCTGACAAGACTTTGGAGCATTTGTCTTTTATAACAGCTGTCCCATAATATTCATTTCAGCAAGATATTGCCCAGTTTTTCCTGGTAACTGCCTTGCTTCATAGTTACTGCTAGAAAGCCGTGAGTGTTGTACTTCCCCTCCCAAGTTCTCTGGCCCTTTCCTACCTTTCTGTTTTCTCTGGGACATACTCACTTCCACCAGTATGCAGTTAAACATGCTTGCGTTACACAGAGAATATGTGGGAAACAACCTTTCTGATATACATAAAATAGTTTCAGACAGTTAAAGAAGTGACATGCAAACAGTTTCAAAAAAACCTGCAATGTGCTGTCCTGCAATAAAGGATGGTTTGGTCTCACACCTTATACCCAGTTTGTCCTCTGTTCTCTCCTTCCCCGTTCCCTCCCTAGACAACTAGTTAGTTAGAAGAAGGTATCACCTAGGTTTTATTTCATGTGTGGTAACAAGTTTCCCAAAGCATCAGTAGAATAGATTTAATGATCACGAACAAAACAATGTCAAAGAAGCAGACAGAGATAAATATTGTCCATGAAGACATACAGCAAGTGATAATAAAGTTGCACCAAAATATAAAATGTAGGAGAGAGGAGAGTTCTGAGGCTGGGCAGCTAATGAATGCTGGAAACAGATAGAGTTTTACAAAGGATTAAATTTCCTGCCTCTCATACACCAGCATGTCCATACACACACTAATATGGATAAAACAGTACAGTACTGCTGTTTCCTGATGCCAACAACCTCATATCCGTATATGAGCAAGTGCTCTGGATATGGGTGTCAGCCTAAACTATCAGCTAAGGCTGCATGTAAGTGAAGATGTGGCAATCAAGCAGAATCAGACTAGATGCTGCACTCTGTTCCAGTATACACCCGTTAACTGCATCACAAATACAAAAGGCTGCTTTCCAAATCTTAACAGCTGCAAAAAGTTACAGGACATCGAATACCATTTTGTTTTTCTTTCCCTTGCTTTTGTTTTTCCTTCCATTTTTGTGTGTTAAGGTTTGATCCTCTTTCTTGTATTCTTCAGCCAGCCAAGGAAAGGGACAGGAAATTCAGCAGCTATATCAGCATGTTTATTATTAAATAACTATCCCAGCACTTCTGGATCTAAGAGATCACCAACTTAAAACCATTAATGGCGCATCTAAATTAAATTCTCTTTTCCACATGTACAGATAAAACTAGACTGCCTTAAGGGACTGAGGGAGAAAGGAGTAGGATAATATGAACATGCCAAGAAATGCACAAGATTTGGGCCAGATCACAAGTACTAACAGTACAATGCTTATAGTTGCCAACCCCACTAGCCAAAGGTTACAATTTAACACCACACTAACTCTAGGTAATCTGCAGACTACCTGGTGAAAGTAACCAGGACCTATGTGAAATGCTAAAGGGAAGTAATTCCTTGGGTGTGTCTGGTTTTCCTCATGCTGCAGGAAAATCCCAATCATCTTCTCATCTATCACCAGAAGACAGACATCTATAAGCACCAAGAACAGGTATCAACTTTCCAAAAGGGCCTGTTGAAGCCCAGCTAAAAGAAGTTAAACCACAGTAGCAAAAAGTATTCATCCTTTCCCCCAACACTAGAAGTTCTGGGGGAAGGTCTGAGTAGAAAAAACTAAAAGCACTTGGACTATCTGAATTTTTTTTGAGCAGATAAAGTGGAACAGAGAAAAAGTAATTTGAACAAGGAAATTACAGGAATGTTGATGCTTCCAGTCAGCCTGGAGGTAAGGCAGGGAGAACCACTTGTGCTGTGCACAATTGCTTTTTCTTCCTTCACATCCCAGCTACACTCCACAAACAGAGAGCATGCAGAAATCAGAAGTCAAGAACAAGCTGGAAAAACAATTTTGTTCAGGTTCAACATGAATTATGGCAGACAACCAAGTCAGTTTCTAATTTTAGCCAAACTCCTTCACACACCCATAATCGATGTTTAGCTCCCATCCACAGCAAGAAACAGGTTCTGTGCTTGTGTCCCTTTGACTCGAAGGAACAAAAGCTTTGAAAACTGTATTCTTGGGAAGCAAGTGTAAAAAAGATTGAATCCTCATTTCAGAGGGACATAGCTGTACAGGAAGAGGCAGCTGTTCCACAGAGATTAGCTTTCAATAGCCCATACAGGTCTACAGATTCTCATGTTTCGGGCTTGTTACAAGTAGTCCACCCATGTGTCATTGTCCCTCCAGGAATTCAAACATTTAGAGGAATCTCGCTAACAATGACACTTCCAGAAACTAGGCATAGGAGTAGAACAGCCATGACCAGCCAGCTCACCTCCTATTAGAGGAGCCCAAGCTTTTGGTAGCTCTGCCTCCTCCAGTCTGAGGAAAGGAAGCAAGATGGGAACCTTTACCAGTGACGAGACAGTGGGGGAAACATTCTGCTGTTGAGACTACCTCTTACATGGCAGTGGAAATATCCAGCACCTCTCCCTCTACCCAAGCACTAGAAGCATAGTTGGTTGTACATTATCTGCCCGTCTTCTACCTCAAACCATTTTGGTCTCACATGCTGTAAGTATATATAGCACTGCCAGCCTCATCATCCTCCTCTGCTCCAGAGGATCATTTTGCCAGCAGCCATCACATCAACCCCAGTTATAAGCAAGTACACTCGTTTTTCCTTATTCCCAAAAGTACTCTGTGCTGTTATGATTACCTAAACATTCTCTGTTCTTAGTTTCCTCTATATGCAAAATAATAACTGTATAGATAGGCAGTTCTTGGCAAATCATAACTAATTATAGTCTTGAAAGTTAAGCAGCATTATTAAAATAGTATTACATGCACGAGCTTCTGATTGGCCTAAAGGCCACATTTATTCTGGGCTCCCTCCAATCAGAATTAATCTTTCTATAATACAATGAACTGTCACTACTGAATCAACACCAGCAGCAAAAGTGACAGCAGCCTACATCATTACTCAGCTAAGATAATAGAACTGAAGTCATTGAAACAGGCAGATGTTGGAGGCTGTCTCCCATTTCAGAATAATGTTCCTGTCGTAACTCAGCACTTATTTTAGGGAAGCAAGGATAAATTCATTACCATTTGCAGGGTGCTTCAGATATAATAGTAATAGAAGCCATGTAAGCCTCCCAGTATGTACACAGTGGAAATGCACACGGCATTGATACTAACATCCTTCACCTAGATAATGCAAAGCAGGGCAAAGCTATCAATCCATGTCAGCTGGAGACCTGCTCCCATATTAGTGTGAGCAACAGTGTTTCGCTACTGCAAACTCAGAAAACTAAAGTTGAGAGGTTTGCAAGATCAGAAGTCATTGCCACAAGGTACAAAAGTTTCATGATTTATTCCCATGCTGTTTTGTCAGATTTCAATAATCAATATCCTCGCTGCACAAAATGCTATACTTCTACATTGATAACTAAACTGTGTAGATACAACAATTAGGGAAAAATACTAATGACATTTAAAACTGGATATTGTATTATTCTTTATCATTTTAAAATAAGATCTTTTAATTAAAAGCATTAGAAGAAAATAACAATTCCAAGAATAGAAGCAAATGTCAGATCCCTGTATTTTTGAACAGAAGTGTAAGCAGGTGCAAAAAGGTGTGCTTCCCATTACTGCTAGGTTTTAACAACCATCCTTACATCTTTGTCCCACTGAATAATGTCTCCTGCAACGGTATTGCCACATATTAAGGAAAGATGATCAAGTATGGGCCCTAACTACTTTAGTGTTCAGGTCAGAGCTGCATATCAGTAAATTGACAGAATTATCTATATTCATAAATCAAGATCTATGGAGTTCAGACTCCAGTTAGTTCAATCAGACCATGAATTATGAAAACAAAAGACATTCTGGAAGAGAATAAAACCACTTAGCCTGACACACAATACAACGTTTAGGTAGCAGGCTAATAAAAATCAGTTTTGATTTCTGGGCATTTGTATGTATTGCTCTATTTTAATTTCATTCTCATTTATCTTTATCCATGGGTTTTTCACTTTGCATTTCACCTGAATAAGGATGGTAGATAATATCCATTACTTTCCCTGCACTTGCAAGACCGGTTATCTTATCTTGGCAGAAGGTCAAACTGAATACCTTTTAATCTGGCCAGTTATCTAACTGTCCTGAACACCTCAAACCTGCAGCTGAGCTATCCATTCCTGCTGTGTAGCACAGTTGGAGTTGCTCAGCTTCCTCTGACAGAGCTACGAAACAATGGGTTTAACAGGGAAGGAAATGCCCATCCAATTCTAATGGTTAATTCCGTCTCCTTTCACTTAGACAGCAAAGTACCAGATGCTCTGGATTTCCTGCTTTGTCAACTATAGAGTGCTATGTTCACCTCACATTTTTATATAGTTGTTTGTAGTCTGATAAAATGCAGTTCCTCGGGGAAAAGAGGGCTGTCTCTAGAGAAATGTATAAATACACCTTATTTGGCAGTATGGGAACTCAAAGCCAGCAAGTTTGTCTGTGGGAAAATGAAGATCTTGGGAACACTGATTCCAGGGTTTTTCTCTGTTCCCAAGCAGTTACCAACAGTTGACTCAAAATAAAAATGTAATAGACACTTCAAAGACCATCTTACATCAAGAAAAACGTAATAGGGTAGTAGGCTGGGGAAGGGGCAACTTTACATGATTTTTTTCCCCCTCCTCTGTCCTTGTATGCTGTCTATACAAGCTACAGATCATACTCCCAATTCATGCATGCTGGGATAGCTCCCTAGTGTTTCCAGATAAATTTACAGCAGCTTGGAATTCCTGCCTTTAAAATACAGGGACTCCGTGGACAACTGCCAGCTTTAATTTTACTCCTATGGGTTCAAAATCCCCTATGGTTGACTCTGAGACTCTTTAAAGACAGTTGCACAGAAACCCTTCTTGCAATTCCAAGTTATGCCAAGACAATGAAAGAAATAGATTAAGTGTCTATAAAGTAGATGAGCCGATTATCAGCTTGATAAGTATGTTGTAACATGTTTTTTTTCACTCCATAGCAATTCAAACAAAACTCGATGTGCTAACAGTTTTATGGATTGATTTGAAGCCATATGAGAAGTTATTAATCCTCTTTCTACCTCTGCCACAGATATGTTACTGTCCATGTGGCAGACAGCCATTAATGTATACAATCAGTACTCTCCCAGCTGTTTCCAGCCAAGCTTGTCAACTTTGCCCTGAAGCAGATAAGGAGCACTCACTTAACATAGCTTAGGGGAGGAAAAGAGGGTAACCTTCAACAGTAGTCTTCAGCACACAAGCAGTAATAGCTGGGAAAAGCTTACAGGTGTGAATACTTGCAAGTGAGCATCTCTTATCCGAAAATCAAGTTGTATGTATACATATTTATTTGCATACAGCCATATTAATGGTGCTGTGACAGCTTAATGGCCTAGAAACCACATTTTTCAGCATTCTGAGTCCTTGTTACACACAAGTACCACAAGGTCCATCTGCCCCGATTACTCATTTACCAGAAACTTCTTCAAACTTTTAGAAACCCACTTTCTGTCTGTACTCCTATTAACACAGCCTTCATACACACAAGAATTATTTGCTCTTCATTATATACCAGACTGCAAAGTCCTTTGGAATTAAATATTAGCTTTTAGAAATATATACATTGCCATTACCAATAATGAATTAAACATTAGTTGTTCACAGCAAGAGAACAAAGGAGTTTAGACTGAAATAGATAGCTATTATTAGTGGTGTTTTTTTTAAAAAGAAATTATGGTTCTTGGAGTATAACCTTTAACAAATTGAGTCTGAGGGACCATAGGCAATAAAAACTTATTCATTTCAGAGTGCTGCATATGGGTGCCCAGTTTTGAGACACTTCAAAAGCTTCAAGGTGGATGTTCAGCTCCCTAAAAACAAGGCCCATAAAGATACCAAATTAGACATGCATACATGGATATTCATAGATATCAGAAGTTATTTAAACACCTTAATCAGCTTTTCCAAGTGGTTAGAGATACTGATAACTGCTGTGTGCTGCAAAGATTCACCCCACCCCACTCTTAATAGCTCATATTTATTTTAGCCTGTTCCTAGAACTGTTTTAACCAGCTCCATCAAACCAAATCTTAAATTCCTCCTTTTTTATTTAGCCAAGAAAATTAATGGTGCAAAACAGTAGAATATTGGATAAGTTAGTAGTGGAATGAGTTCCCTTCATACAAAGCAGTAAGGCTTTCAAAGAATTAGATTCTTCCATTTGACAGAGAATACAGTCCACACCACACTAGAAATAAAAAAAAGCAGTGGGCAACTTGCCAAGACCTTTGCATAATGAAACAGTGGTTAATAAAGCAAGGCTTATTTGTCACTCCTCTTTGGCATTTAATATCCTACTGATTTGTATATACTAACATTGTGCTAGCTGCAGGACACACAAAGTGACAAAAAAACCCACAATCTCCCATCTGGGCTGATCCCATCCATCTGGTGATTAGGGCAGGGCACAGTGCAACCATATGGCCATGATCAAGAACCCAGTAATATCATCCACAGTTAACTGGGAAGAGCTATAGCCCACTTAGTCTCCTAAGGATGATAAATCCCTCTCATTCTGTCTCTCCTCCCCAGTGGACATGGTAGATTTGTCTTTTTGCCTGCACAGATTAAGCTTTGCTGGTTAGAATACTAGCAATACCCAAAAAAGAGAATTTTGTGCTTGTACCAGTCAGAGACAGAATGAAGAAATTATTTCCACAAAACAATTAAAAAACCCACTAACCTCACATTTCTGCCTCAAGTCCCAAATGAAGCCCCCTTCTCCCAAAATGCTTATGCTGGCATAGGAATTCTGAAAACCGAGGCCAAAATCCTGACGCACAGCACTTTGGTACAACCCAGCAGCTGAAGATTAGAGAAATGCTCTTCCTGCATCACTGCTGGAGTCATAACAGCAACAGCCCCATTATCTAGCTTGCCTTTACATATTAATGAAATGGGAAGAGCCTACTTACCCAACAGCAAACAGGAAGAAAATGAAAGGCAGAACTTCATGTCTTCCAGAACATGCACCACTGTTGCTATCCACCTAGTTTTAACAGTTCCTGTTGCACTGGTCTGTTGAGATACCTTTTAGAAATACTAGTTTCCTAGCTGACAAGTGACTAAAAATCAAGTCAATAACCCCCAATGGATCACAGCACAAAGATATTACATGTGCTAGAATAACCTTTTTCAGTTTTTGGTCATCAGAAACAGAAACCAGGTCCCAATATACTGCCTGAGCTACATCTTAAATTGAAAGATAGAATCTCAAGTGGTACACAACAAAGTAGGTTTAATTGTAATGCCATAACTCCAGGAGCATTTTCACAACCAGTTTCCACTCATCTATTGTAACAAATCCCCATTGCTTAGCAGTAAGGAGCATGCTCAGGTCCTACATAAGAGTATCTTTAAAATGTTAGAGCTGTTGCCTAAAGTCATACTAATTCACCAGGGGCCAACCTTCCCTCCAAGGCAATATTTCACAAATAGCACAGCACAACTGCTGGAATGGCTCTGTGTTTTGGGAGACACCATCTTTTGAATGATATGTAGGTGGAAAATGTTTTTGACTACATAACCAAAAATGATGGCCTGCAGCCATTCAGGAGTGTCAGCCTACTCACAAAATGCTCTTCAGTACCAGTAATTATATATAATAATTGGCAATTGAGCTTCTCTAACATTTTTAAAGCATTTTTACAACTCTGATATAGCACAAGAGATACAGGACTTCTCTAGAACTCTCAAATAATAAGCAGTTTTAAACAAAAGACTTACTACAGCCACACGATGCAACAGGGAAATGCTCAGTCAGAATTTGAGCATAATCTTTAATGTTATATCAGCATTGTGTGAGCAAGATTTTTCTTTTTTCCTAAAGCTGATAAATTTCTTTTGCACTTAATACATGGATGCTGACTTTCAAGCTGTGCATGGAGCCCTCTTCTGGAGAAATTTGAAAAAATAAAAGCTTAAGAATGCAGCAGTGTGGGCTATGCATTTGGGGAAAGTGTCTTAGGACTAATTTTCTCAATTCACTATAATGACAAGCTTGTAAAATCTATCCATTTTGCCAATTGACTTAGTTGCAACCCAGTGGAACATGACAGTTATTTTTAAAGCTATCAAAAAATGATTTTTTCCCTCATCTTGTAAGATTTACTTACAAATTTTATGTTGATCATTCCATGCAGACAGATGAATAACATAGAAAAAGCAAGCCTGTGAACAACTTTTGGTTTAAAAAAAAAAAAAACATTTTGTATATAGGCCTTAGAAAATATCTTTTTGAAAAAACTGATATATTTAAAAAAATCTGTATTTACTCCTTACTGTACACTGCATAGCAAACTGCACAAGCTACCAGAGTACACTTAGTTTTTATTGTCAGCTTCAAATCAATAAAGCTGTATATTATAGACATGCTTTGTAGTTTTAAAGGTTATCCTGAATTAAAGGATTACTTGAAACATCTTCCTCAGCTACTCCAGCTAATGTTCAGTTTTCTTCTTTTCAGTTTTCTTCTTGGTGAAAACAGGACAAACAGTTGGTAGCAGTGTAGACCAAATTTTTGCAAAAGAAAAATTATTTGTCACCCACCTGTTTACCACAATTTTTACAAAGGTACTTAATAGGCTGCTTTGTTGAGATGAAAAAGTGATTCCTCATCCTTAACCTTTTAATGCCTCAAAAGGCAGGTTGTTTTTTTTTTTATATTTTAACAAGTGCAGTTGAATTAGATGCAGACCAAGAAAACACAAACCAAAGTTACTAATTTTAGAAGTAATCTTTTAATAAAAACACTTATGCTCTTATGAACACAAGAATTTCCTCAAACTTTTTTCTACACCACAAACTTTGCTATCATTACTTTGAAATGAAGTTATTCCTATCTTCTACTTCCACAAAAAGTATTGCATTACTAGACTACTATTGCTTAGAAATCATTTTATCAAAATTGAGCTTTGCTTGTTCCACTAGCATTGTATTATATAAGGCATCATTGCTACTGCTAAGGGAGGAAAAAAGAAAACCTTATGAAAAAATCCCAAAATGTGTTACAACCACTACACAGCCAGATGGCTGCATTCGTTTAATATGTTGTTTCTCACATTCTTCTGTTTACTTTTCCTGTCACATGAAAGTTGTGCATGTGGTATCAAAGAGAAAAGCCAAACAGCATTTCAGTAATTCCCTTTTCCTTCCCTAGCATGCTATCACCTTCAGTTCATACTTTAACCTGCCAATACTCAACAACTTTATACCTGAAGACAATCATGTACACATCCTTATTATAGTCTAATTCATTCCCTAATTCATTAACTCTTAAACACGATCTATAAAGTAAACTTGGAGATGTGTTAAATCACCAGGTAGAGATATTGCCAGATGAAGCTACATATGCTAATAAAGAAGGCGGGGTGCAGTTTAAGCACTTAAATACAAAGCAGAGATAAAGGACCACAAGCTCAGACCTGCAGTATCCTAGAACTCATCTCAGCCCAGCAAGAGAAGAAACTCTGAGGTATTGCTGAAAGTTACCAATAAAGTGCACAGTGTTCAGCATCAGGTGTTCTGCACCTTGTAAAATTTCAAGTAGATACTGATGTTGAAAAAAAATGCCAGCTATGTGGTTTAATAAGCATTAGAAGTCTGTCCTCTATCATATACATACTGCTTTTCCTGCAAGGGACCACTAAAGAAAATCCAAACTCAAGCTGATTAATTCATAGAATCATAGAATTACCTAGATTGGAAAAGACCTGTAAGATCAGCTAGTCTAGTCGTTAACCTATCACTGACAAGTCCCCCACTAAACCCTGTCCCTAAGCACTACATCTACAGGACTTTTAAAAACATCCAGGGATGGGGACTCCACCACTGCCCTGGGCAACCCATTCCAATGCCTAATGACCCTTTCAGTAAAGAAATTCTTCCTAATATCCAATCAGTACTGTGCTAGAGAAGGTGGACAAAAAATAAAATATTGAAAACACAGAAAAGGCCAAGCAAACTGCAGACCAGATGGCAAGGTGAGGGAGCAGAGCTCAGTATATCCAGAGGTTACCTTTACATTGTCTGCGCCCCCTCCACCCCAGCCCCTCTGCTCCCTGAGCATTGCCTCCCACCAGCAGCTTTGCCCACCCTGCTGCCCACCCAGGCTGGATCTCAGCCCACTTGGACAACTTCTCCCCCCCCAGGAGCCCTTTGGGTATCCCCAGCCCACCAGAGCCCGTCAGCCCTCCCCGGGAGCAGCCGCTTGCTCACTCCCTCCAGCCAGTCTCAGCAGAGCTGGCGGGCTGCCCGCTGGCCAGCCCTCCTTTAGAGACCACAGAGCCTCAGCCCAAGCTTTTAGGGAGGCCCTGCAAGGAACTGCGTGTATCACCAGCACACGCTGCTCTGGCTCCTCAAACTTATCCTTCACCAGTACATTCGGGCACCATACCTATGGCCCAAAGCAGCTGCTTTCATTTCTTACACTCTCTGAAGTAGGATTGTTATCCTGAACCCACCCAAATGCCTATCTGCTTGCTCACAGGAGTGCCCTGTCACCAAGTCTCCCACTGTCCCATAACTGCAGCCACCCACATTCATGCTTTTACTCCTTATCAGGTTAAGCCAGGACCCAAATATCCTAGCCTAGATCCGCAGCATATATGCATTCAGTTCACCATGCTGCTTCCTACTCACACACTGTTGATGTATCTCCTCTTGGCAGTAAAGCTCTCCCAACAGTGATCTCTCACCCTTTCTTTCCTTATCATCCTATTTTGAAAAAGCAGACTAAATGCTTGCTGGAGATTGCGGTTACACAAACACAAGTGCACAGACGCAGCGTCCCGAGCAATAGTTTGACTCTCTAAAACCTAGCAACCCCCTAAGGGTTAACAAAACCACTCAATCACAAGTCAAAAAGGAATTAACTTTTATCTCTGCTCAGTTCACAGGATGCCAGTGCCACTGTCACTAAATGCAAGAGTTTACAGAGCTCCTAAGACAAAAGAAGGAAGGATGCATTCAAGCTGGACAACAACAAAGGATTTTCAAACCTCCCCAAAGCTTCCAAAAAGTGAGCCCTGTAAAAGCAGCAAGAGGAAAAGAGAGCAACCAGAAGATATTGAGAAGTCAAAGCCCAAAGAGTCCCTTCACTTTGACAGACAGCAGCAGCAGGGCTTTAGCAGCTCCGTGTTTTTAAGGCTGGGTGTTTTTTCCTCTGCTTTCTGGCAGAGGGGGATCTATTACATTTAATAAGAGAAAGGCTACATAGCAAGTCACTAACGGAGTATTACACATCTATCAAGAGAGTACAGGGAAGGGAACCTTTTGCAAGGTCTGATTTTATTTTTCCTCCATATTCCCCCCTCCTCTTTTTTTTTTTTTAAAGCAATAAATAATGTGAGCTGCCTATAAGCCTACTAGCCGGCAAAAGCCACAGAGGAAAGAGGCAAATCAAAGTTGCAGCATTTGATATGACAGAAAATACTGCTGCTGCAGCTGCAACCGAGACACTTGAAAGATTCCCCCCACCACCCTTCCTGAAGGGAAACAAAAAAATGCTATATATCACACAGCAAATTTGTTGTAATTGTAAATCAAGGAACTAAGAGATTCTACATTCCTCGCAACTGGCTTATAGCAGAGATCTTACATCTTTCAACAGTAATTCAAGCAACATATAATTACTCAGAAATCAGACCTGAATTACAAATACTTTCAAATCCAAATACACAAGAGAAGGAAGATGAAAGAAAGCAAGGAAAAAATTACACATTTCTTACCTGGGACAGCAGAAAGGACAGAGTAAGTTGAGTTTTGTGCTGCATTTTGCCAGACTAGAAGGTACCAGAGGCTTTTTCATTCATGCACTCGGCTGCACTGAGCATATTTTCACTGTGAAACAGCCTTTGAGAAGAGACTCTGCCTTGAGAGCCAGCCAACTTCCCAAATAGATCAGCAGCATCATCACTAAAGCATTGGATAGAGTCTGATGACCAGAACCAATGGCTTTACAAGGATGATTTCTTCACAAAGCATCCCCATTTTGCATCACACATATTGGGCAAGCACCTCTCACAAACACAGCACCTTTAGAAAGCATTTTGCTTTGGTGTATTTGTGTGTTTAGTTTCAGTCTAACAAATCATGCCTTACAGATCTCAATAGTATTTTCCCTTTTAGAGAATGGAATTGCAGAGAGAGAAATAAAAGCAACTCTGAGTACTGCTGCAAAGAGATTTTCTTTATTAAAATGTTAATAAGGTATGCTTTATTTTCAATAAATCAAAAAAATGACCACTGCAGTTTTAGTTACTTCCAAGCCTTAGAAGAACACAGTGAAATTTTTCAGTGCAGCAGAAATACAGATTATATTTTGTGTTTGCCCCTCAATCTCACAAATCACAATGAAGACAGATCAATTCTAGCCCACAGAAAAAAATCCATCATAAGGCAATAGATTTTATTAACTGCTCAGGTAACGGCAGACCTGGCTTTTGATTCAATGAATTTGAACCTAGGACGAAGTTTCAAAGGCGCATGCCCTTCAATTACAAAAACTTTTCCTGTTTGGAAGAGATGACCTGATGTTTCAAGAACCTGCTTTCTCTGGATTGGTTATGTTGCAACCCAGCAAGTAACACCAGGCAGATGGACCAAAGATTACAAATGAATTCCCCTGTCTGCGTTTCCAGCTCCACCTCTCTTGCCACTCCCATTATCACAACAGTCCAGTCCTTTTTTGACTTGTCTTCTTGCAGTCAACCAGGGTTACGTAGCAGTACCCTTCCTCTATTTTCTGTAGGGTCAAAAGTCTCCTCAGCTCTCATGACTGATGCTTTTCCCTTGCTTGTTCAACCAGCAGAGCCAGGTGCCATCACTTTCTGCTCTGCCCCACCACAGGTGACTGCTGCACCAGCAGAGATGAGCAGAAACAGGGGAAGGGGAAGGCAGGTAGGCAGATTTGAAGGGATATGCATTCAAAGGAGCTGCCAACCACTTTGAATTCCTCAGCATCAGTAGGAGCTTCCTGCTGTAAGTCATATGGCTTGATAGCTTTCCCAACCACTGCTAGGCTACTGCTCAACAGCTCACATCTGCCTTTACTTACACACTGGACCAAAACTGAGGGAAAACACTGTCCTTCCAAGTCTAAAGTCCCCACATGCAGCAACTCTGCTCCGGTACCTTCATCACACACGAGTATAAATTAATACTCGAGATGGATCAGAATTCAAAGCAAACCCAGCAGGAACTACCAGCAGGGATTACAATGCTCTATGTAACTACAAAAGGCTCACCACTTACACATAAAAAAAAAAGCAGGTAGGTTGCTTCTTTTTCATCCTTTTTTTCAGGCAGAAAGCCAGCTTAGCAGGGTAAAAAATAAAAAAAAAATCTTAGAGCTCTTTATGATTAAAAATAAGCAAGCGACCATCTCCCATTGCTCCTTTAGGGTCCTAGCTTTCCACCAAGTGTAAGTCCCAGCATCAAGAGAAGCACATCAGAAGTGTATAAACAAGGCTGTGGGGTTTTCATAGGGCATAGCCTGCAGACAACAGCACCAGCTGTACCACAGTACGCACAGCCTTTGTATGGGAGCACTGGGATTTGAACAGGCTCTTAAACCCCACAAACACAGGCCAAACAGCTGAATGAGTTACCAGACAAACCAGAAGTAGGTGGTGGCTGAAAAAAACAAAGGCATAACAGCATCCTGTTTCACAGGAAAGGAACTCATTAAAAAAAAAAAAAAAAACAACAAACCAACCACCAAAAACCAAACCCACCACAATTTAAAAAAAATAAAAATCAAGTCATGGGGTAGATGACTCACTCCAAGATAATGCCTGCAGTAACATGAGATTTGAGCAGTTAATTTCTGCACAAGACACAGCACGGCTGCGGAGCCACCACACAAAGGGTGCAGAGAGGGAAATGAGAAATTTGAGGTCTTCCCTGCGCTGCCATAGGCACCAGGAGCAGGGCTGGTTCTCCTGTCACCACCTCTCTCCTCGCCACAGAGGGGCCAGACATCACAGCAAAGCCCAGGGCGAGGCCTGCCTCCCCAAGAGGCCCACAGCCCAGGCCTCCAGCCCTTCACAGCCAAAGGAAACCGCATACCACAGCCCTTTGCCTCTACAAAGAGCAACTACTTTCAAATAACACTGAAAAAAGAACACTATTTTAAAAAATACCAAAACAATAATTAATTCACCAACCTTTTACCTGCAGTCCCACACAGCCTGTTCCCCCTGCTGCAGCTTGTCCCTCTTGCCTTAGCCCTCTACTCCCAGCTGCTCCTATTTGCCCCCTGGAGGGGTAATTAACCACTCCTGGAGGGGTAATTAACAGCTCCCAGAGGTTAACCGTTCACAGGCTGCTGCCAAGCCCAGACTCAGCATGGAGGACCAGTATGAGGGCAGCTTCATCCTTCCCCAGCACTCACTCACGCAGGGTCCGGCCACCTTTAGGAAATGGCCTTTTCGGCATGGCTCATGTGAGGTAAAATCCAGCGCACAGCAGCCCTGGATGCTGAGGGGAGGTTAAAGGGTTAACTGGGGCCTCCAGCGGCTGCGGAGGCGGGAGGTGGGCAGCTGCTGCAAATCAGCCCCTGGGGCTCAGGACAAGGGCTTGGCCCCTTACAGGTGGGCTCCCAGTGGGGCTGTATCTTCTGGGGTCAGGAGCAGAGTCTTCTCTGCTAATTAGATTATTAATGAAAAGCTGGTAGGTTATTAATTAGAAATTAAGTGCTGGTTCCTCAGTTCTTCTCAGCCTTAGGTGACAGGAAGAGGTTCAAACTCTGTAAAACATCTCTGAGGAGTAGGCTGGGAGGCAACGCTCCAGGTGGTGGAGGATGGTTGCTCTCTAATCCTCCCCTTGAAGCAATTTTGCTGCACAAATGAAACGTGAAGTTGTGAGGCCATGGAGCGACAGCAACAGAATTAACAGCCTCAGGTTTAGAGCATGGTCTGAGGAGAGGCTCCAGGGTTCAGGCCTTCCTTTTTGGGGCAAGCTCTGCTTCTTTTACCTGCTGCCTGCTGATGTAAGACACGTAGTAAGTTTAGGCAATGACTGAGAGGGGTCTTGGGTTGTGAGCAAAGAAAGCTTCTGTTGAGACCTTTTCTAGATCCAAGCCTATGTTAACTGATGGATGTAACATGCTTTGCAGTCTTTAGATGCAAGATGCCATCATTTTCACTTTTAAAATCTTGAGCAACTTGACACCTCGCCTCTCTCTCCATGACACGCTTTGGCAATAGAGGCCGATGCTGAGCTGAGGCTAATATGAACAGTAGTCATTGCCTGCAACACATAAGGTGTTGTCAGAGATAGACCCATTAGCAGATGAGGGAGTGACTGTATGCTGCCAGAAGTGCCTTTTGACCTTCAGAAGATTTGACCTGACTGTTTGGTAAAAGCTGAGGATTAGCTGCTATGAGTCTATAGGAACAAGGGAAGTTTAATTTCACATTGAAGTGAGTCACTTAAGAAACGTGGATGCGAGAGAGAAGAACTAATGTCCCCTGCCGTAGTACTGGCAATCTATATACTCCTGGCTGCTACGCCACACTGCAGCTTCTGACTCCATCTAACCTGGAAAAAGGTTTTAGCACTGGGCAGCAACTGGGGTATGTAAGCTTGAGTGGCATGTCTCTAGGACCAAAGGGACAAAAAGGGCACACCCCCAATATGGGAGCATAATGCAGTCCAAGACAAATCAATCCTCATCAGATCAGCATCTGCCCCTAAAGAACAGGTATAGTTGAATTTCTTTTAGGGCAGGTGGGCCAAGTATGTAGTGGAACAGAAATTCAGTCAAGCAAACTAATTCAAAGAGTAAGTTTAGCTGCAGCGTATTTGACATTGCCCTTGTTATTAGGAAAAAACATGCTGGTTAGGGCTTTCTGAAATCCTACTGGGTTCACTCCAAGAACAGCCAGAGAGCAGAAGAAAGTGAGTGAGACTTGCTGTGTCCATCATGTATGGCATGTCACCCTACTGTTATGCCTGCAGAGCCACCACCACTTCCTGAGGATAAGACGGAGTAAATGTACCTGGCTAGAGCTGTAATCTGCGGCAAGAGTGAAATCCCCTCATCCTGCCTGAGGTTCTCCAGCGGGAAGAAGTGAAGCACCTGGCTGCAGTAATGTTTTATTCTGGAGGATGGAGATTTGGAAGGCTGCAATAGAGTTGATTTAGTGAAGGGCTAAGGAATGTGTTTCCAGGCACTGTGGTTTTCTGCTTGGCAGTTCTGCCAGAATAGGTTCGGGCAGGGATTCTCAGCCTTAGCGCAGCTGAAGTTCCTTTAAGAAACGTTCACAAAAACACCAAAAGAAGAGTTTTGCAGTTTGAAAGTGAGCCCACAGCTTTTCATTATGTACCCAACCCAGTACCTCCATAATACTTCAAACTCCTACCAGTATTTCTTACACTAGGGGCTTACTGGCAACAGAAAGTTTGGCTTTGGTGCAGCTTTCTCTAAAACCTGTGGGACTGCTGGATGCTTTGTCTACTGTTTCTCTACATCCCAGCCCAAGCTCTAGGATAGTAAATGGGTTTTGTTTTCTTACTTGCTAACAGGCTATTCACAGGCAACTAGAACAAACTGATACTTCAGTGAAAAGAAATAGGGTGTGTTTTGTTGTCAGAAGAGGACTAAAAACAGTTGGTGAGTCAAACAGGAATCTTGCGTTTTAGAAAAACCCTTAAGAGACCATCACACCCTTGTCTCTCCAAATAATAATAATCCCTGTTTATCATGACCACAGGAGCCATTTCTTCAAATCTTAAAGCAAAAAAAAACCTATTACTTTTTGGTTTTACATCCCTGAGCCCTTTAAGCATAAACAAAATGTATGTTCCACTTTTAGAGTGACAATTTGCAATGCTGTACATCTAATCTAATCCTTACTTGAACCAGAAGCAAGCTTTTCCTTAATTCAAACTTCATCTGAACTAAGCCAGGGAAGGAGTGAGAAGACCCTTAGGTATGTAGCGGGTGGGGTGCTCCACAGCATCTGCTTCATGGAAACAAGTTTGTTTCTATCCCCTTCTCCCAGTGGGCCCCAGTGCGGAAGGAGCTCCTGCTCCTCAGCTGACCTCCAGGATCTAACTCTGTTTTCTGGAGTGGTGGCAGGTATTTTCCCACATCTTTTATGGACTTGTACCTTTCAGCTGAATCACAGCAACTGAGCTTGCCCTGTGAGCTTGCCCCAGCTGCGAAGCTCCCAAGCACTTTGGTCTAACAGTAGTCTGCAGTAATTCAGTCACTTGCAATCCTGCACCCATACCCGTGGGCAGGTAGTTGAATTCTGGCCCTCTATTTACCCACTTTTCAGTAATACAAAGTTACCTCACGTGCATTAGCATATTTGCCCTCCCCAAAACACAGGGATATAGCAAAATATTCCTGCAATGTTACAGAAGAAGTAAGGCACAGGATGCAAAGGGACCTGATTAAGATCATAAAGGTGGTCAAGCACAGAGCTAAAAATTGGACTGCTTGCTGAATGCCTTAGGCACTGGCCCTTCCGTCTATTGAAAGAACCTATCAGCCTTCCTGGGGGACCTGGGAGCTTCCTCTGTTATTGTGCAAAACCAAAGCTGATACGCAGTTTAATTTAAAAACTCTTCATTGGCTGGGCTGTTTCCATTCCCCACATATGCCTCTCCCTCCTTGTTTTAACACTGCTACTCCTTTGACCTCCCCCCATACATATGATTGTATCTGGCCTAAATACAGGTGTTCTGGAAGCAATTACAGCTCTGTTGGAGCAGAATATGATGCATGGTAGCTCATTAGTGGTTTGCCCATATTAAGGGAATGACTCCTTGTTTCCCTTCTGACCTCACCTATTGTCTAGGAAATGAATGGATCTAGGAGTGAGAAAATTTGTTTTGGCAGTGGGATCTGTATTTTCCAAGGCTCTGTTATACTGAATTCTGCCCAGAAATACAAATCAGAATAATTAACCAAATAAATGCACAAAAGAGCTTATCATTCCCTATTTTGGTAGCAACTATATGAAGTCAAAGTCATTATTTAAAAATTCACTGTGCAAGTTTATTAGAAAAGTTACTTTTTATACATTTAGAAAAAAACATTTCCACAGGAAATGGGAGAAAAAGCAAGTTATCACTGTCAGAGGTTCTTCTAAGACATATCCAAACTCAAGATATTCATCATGAGTTATGGGAAAGTTAATACTGCAGGAATAAATTAACCACAGAATTTTAATGGCTTTATTGTGTGGCAGTTTCTAAAGCCCAACCAAATGCCGGCTAGGAAATTCAAATGTGAGAGATATGCTCTTAATTCCCACAGTTACGGATTTTTTTTAAAATCCCTTCTTATGATATAAGGGTCATTTAAAATATTCTACCATGAATATACAGCTTACTTATGGGCAGCACATTTCTCCATTCTTACCCAGCCAGAAGCCAGCTTAATCTTTCATCTTTTCACAGAGGGACGGCAGATGCATAAGTATATTTTAGGGGGAATAAAATAGTTGAGAGAGAGAGGAAGAATGTGTCAGTGTTTGAATATTTCTGTGCACAGGGCTTCAGCTGACACATAGGCCCAGAGCTGTTAAACCTCCCGACTTTGGGCATAGCCACTTGCACTGTATGTGTTAAGAGAGTGGTGCGCTGCTCTGTTTCGTGTTATTTTCAGCTACTGTGTTTGCCCTGGCTAGTGCAGCTCTGTATTTCACATATCATTATCATAAAGACATGGTTGCAAAGCCCGTCCATCAGAATCACAATTCTATCTGCCCTGGGCATGGCAGCAACCAAACTGTCTTGAGTTAAAAATGGGGTGAGATACCAGGGGGTTGTGTCCTAACAGCTGCTCCAGCAGGAAGACACGGTTGTAGGAAAAGAGACCTGAGCAAAACCTCCCTTATAAAATGAAAAGGCATATTTATGACCTGACTTTGAAGAACAGGCTGGGCAGCCTGAGCTCTGTAATGGGGGCAAGCTTAGGGTGAGCCTAGGGATATCGTTGTCCCGCTGAACTCAAAATGCCATAGATTTCAGCAGCATCAAGATTTCACCCTCCATCCTTAAACTCTTTCTTCTCCATTTATATTCACAACCTTTTCTCTGTGCAACTGTCATGGCTTTTAGGCAGATAAATATCTTACATGCTTCTCAAGGGTGTCATACGCTATTTAGTGTTTTCCCTCTGGTATCAGCACCTGTTAAGCATGGAAATAAAGTGATTAGTCTTACATGTTTGGCTTCAAAAATTGATTTTAGGATACATCTCCTTATCACTGGCAGATTTACCAACTCAAAATAATGATATCCTCTTCAATGATAAATTTTCTCAGTCTTGAAAAGTAGGAATTACATTGGGAAATTTTATGGATTTCCCTTTCTCATGGAATATTCTATACCTATCAAACCATTTGTGACAAAGCCGTCTGATATTATGTAGCCTTAGAGGAAATTTCTCTCTGCAGATCTAGACAGGACTTAAGAAAAAAAGTCCTTGTGATGCAGGGGAAAAAATTAACATTTGAAACCTGAATGTTCTTTAAATAACCAGAAAGCTGTTTTGTTTGTTTGTTTAAGTCTGAAAATAACCTGGTACTTTAATCAACATAAATAGACCTGATGATCAGGTTGGATGAAAAGTAGACTGTGCTACTATGCAATTACTTTAGACCTAAGTTAGTGGCATCTGAAAGAGCAGCTAAAACCAGCTAGGTTCAGTTTTAATAGGTCATTAATTATCTTTAAATTAGCTGAGTATTCTGTTGTAACAATATATGCAAGTATTTCTAGAGACAATTATTAGTGAGCATATTGAAATGATCCTCAAAAATGTGTGTTCATACACAACTCAGCTGAAACCACAGGATCTTTTCTGCTCTCCTGCATCCAGAAGGTACATTGTGCCTGATGCATCTTCAAGTTTCGGCTCCTTAAAGAGATATACCTCTCAAACAAACTACTCTGTATATACCAAAACCACCTAATTCTTACACTGCTTCTTTACATGCCTTTGAAATATTGTATATTATGCATGAATTCTTGGTTCATCATGTATCTTGAGATCTCTTTGTATTTCATTGTTTGTCTTCAATTTTGCATCTTTCTTATGTAAAATTCATTAAGCCTTTGTAAATATGAGGAAAAAACCTGTTCCTTTTGCTTTCTCCCTTGGGATTCTAGAAGGTTACCTTGCCTCATGCTTGTCTGTAATATCTCTCTTGGGCTTAATTTTTAATGCACAGAATACTCCAAGAAAGAGGCAGCCTAGGGTGTTTTACTAGGCTTAGCCTCGAAGTGAAACAAATAATATCTTTTGAATTGATGGAATTGGATCCTCTAGCACTAGAACAAAATATTCTCATATTTTCTTGCCTTGGTCAGATTGTGACCATAAAATTACCTGTTTTTTGCCGAGTGGGCCTCTCCAAGGAGGTGAAAACAGATTTGCAGTGGGTCATTCTGGGCCTTTGAGGCATCACATAGCTCTTGTGCTGAGGTCCCTTGACAGCTGCGCGTGTGATAGAGCGTGGGTTGGAAATTTGTTTCCGTTGATGCAGGAAGAAAGCACTTAACTTGGAGGAATGGAATGCTGTGAGTATGACCCACATCCGGGTATTTAATTCCCTATTTTTTCCTATGTTTTAAATCAAAATAGGACTTCAGTAAATCTAAGAAATCCTACTGGCCATGCTTGATAAAAACTAGTGCTGCATATTCTCGTGCATGCCATACAGCCAGTATCAGCAGGTTGTCGGTCTCCTGGGAGCTGCAATCAACTGGCATATATTAGAGCAGCTTTGGGCATGTTCTCCTTTAAGCTGAACCTAGCACAGACAAGCCAGCAGATCAAAGAAGCCACAGTCAGCTCAACAATACCTTTTTTCCTTACGCTGTGGTTAACAACAACAGATCAGGAAATCCCCTGAGCTGCAAATAGTTGGAAGCTGGAAAAGCACTCAGGGGAAAGATTATATGAGAGTGGCTTGTTCCTGCTCTTTCTTAGGCATCTGTTTATGGCCACTGTTGCTATTGGTCTCCTCTGAGATGCAAGTGTAAATGCATTCCTAACAAGCTTTCAAAGAATGCCTAAGAAGGTGAGGGGGCAAAGCAAAAGGAAGTGAGGTGGTGGTACTATTGGTGTGTAGTGGTGCCTGTATAGCAGTGAAGATGGTGGCAGAGGTTGTCGTCTCAGATGAGAAGGCAGGATTGGCTCTTGCAGGTAGAAGTCCCTCCTCGTGGAAGAGCAGGAGGTGGGTAGGCTGACCCTTCTCACTCTGCTGGTGGTCATCATTTTGCTCTTTTCCTTTTTTTTTTAATCGGGGCAAAGGGTCCTTTTGTCCCCTCCCATCAGTGCAGCTAAAACAAGCAACTTGCTGCACAGGGTGGGAAATGAAAGGGCCTGTGCAGCTGCAGGGCAGGGACTGTGCCTTGCCAAAGGAAAACCGTGTTCCTGTCAGGACGCCATTAGCCCACCTAATGCAGGTGAGAGGGATGGAACCAGTACAGCTGTTCTTGTGTTAGGTGCTGAACGGATCTTAGTAAGGACAAAAAACCCCAAGAAATAAGAATTATTCTGCAGTACTAGAAGTATTCTATAGAAATAGAGGTATTTTCTAAGAAGCTATTTTTTTCCTCAGAGAATAAAAGAAATATTTTTTCAGACAGCAGTTGAAATCTGGTGAATCCAAAACCATTTTCTGAGAGATTCCTCACTGTGATCAATGTCTGGTTCAAAAAAACGGCCAACATGAGCTCCTAAAACCCATGTACCACATCCTGTGTAGCAAGACTGTCCAGCTTCATCCCTAGGGAATGCAGCTTCTATGCATCACAGTTTGGGGATGCAGCAAAGGTATTAAGATGCTGAGAGGTGCCAGTTTTCCACTTTTCAGTAGGTACCAAAAGATTCAATAGCATCAAGGCAACAAGAGCTCTTATTAGAAAGCTCAGGTGAAAGTGTCTCGCGTACAGTCCTGGAATGGCCTGGGTGGGTGGCACAGCATGGGGACAGTCCCTAGGTGTCTCTCCGAGGTCTAAACTACTCTGGGACCAAAGGGACTGAGCTGTTTGTCAAGTCTGTTCCATGCTTCCTGGGAGCCAGCACATGCAGGGATCTGCAAGAAGGACATTTCATAATAAAACATACAGGGTATTGGCTCCGTGCCTGTAAACCCAGCCTACTCAAGAGAGATGCTAAGATTTTGTGCCATGGCAAAGGAGAAATTATTTTTTCAAGCTTTTTGCATCTTTTTATATCCTATTTGTATTTCTTCCCTTTAAGTAAAGAGAGATTAAAATAAAACTCCAGACCAGAATGTACAAACTAAAATACTGCTTTATTTTTGGAAGAGACATTGTGGGAATGCTGACTCAGCTATTAGAATCAGCGCTTCCCTGATTTCCCTCACTTTGAGACCGGAATTTAAGTTCTTAAGTGAGATACACTGAAATGAACAGGCACAGATGAGTTTGCTAGCCAGTGGGTAGGAGGTGCACCTGGGATAAGAAAGGCGATTCAGTGGAAGCAATTAAGTTAATTAACTCTTTCAGTCTATTGAACGCTGAAAGCCAGAGATATAAAGTGATAGCAATCAAATGTTATTAAACATACCAAAGTGTCTTAACAGATAATCATATACAATCAAGCTCCAATAATAAGAAATAAAATTTACTTATGATTAGATCCAAGTCAAAAGAGATGCAAAAGGAGCTAGTAAACTCAGCAGAAAAAATCTTCAGGATATCTACTTATGTCAAGATCTAATGGAGTTTTCTAAATAAGTAAGTTGACTAAAAAGTGATAAAAGCTGGTCTCTGAAGTAAGCAATCAGATTGTATGCTCTTTGGGAAACATCGTTATATAACACCGTTTCAAAGCATGTAGTTATAATGTTGCCAGGGTGCCGTCAGCCTTAAAGTAGAAAACAATAGTTGTTGAAGAACTTCCTGAAAACCAGCTTTTAAGCCTGGAAAGCTGAGAAGAGATAGGTTTAATCATAGATCAAGTTAAGAAGGAAGAAAATAATGAAACAGAATTCCAATGTAGACAGAATGATGTTTCAACATTTAAAAACAGTTGCAAAGAATAGCTGCAGACAACGTTTCAGCTTTATACTTTATTCAAAAGATGTCAGCACATAAATTAGGAGCCCTAGTCTACCATGACAGGATATTGGATCACTAATACAGAAAAAGAAAATGCTAGTAATATTCTCTGCTCATTAAACAGGAATGAATAAAGGGGCCTTTGCTGATCAGTAACTTTCAAGCAACTTTAGATAGGCGTTGTCTTGGTGCAGGTATGCAGCCAGCTAACATGGGAGTTGATCCAGGGTTTTTGTAGCTTTGACCTGAAGTGGAAGAGAGAAAGCTATGCACTGACCAAGGCAGTAGTGAAAGTAGAACTGAACCCAGGCTCCTTAAGGCCTGTTTCTCCAACAGGCTAAAAAAAAAATGTATGATTGCTCCCTATAAACTCTGCCTCACTGTGAACTCTTTTGCACAGTGTCGTTACTTGGATGATGATGCAAAACCAGAAACAGGAAAACATGTAATATTGTTCTCTTTCGATGAAAGCCTTCAGTTCTGACCTAATATTGCTGGCGTATTGGACAGATTTTAAATACTGGGGCTTAGGGAGTCAATTTTCCAATGGAGTATCGGAGTAAGCTGCCAACTCTGTGTGAGCTGATGTGACATGTCCAGAACCACCGCCTCCTTCAGCCATCCCTCCCCAGCATAATCCAAACCTGCAGCAGAACGCAAACTGGCTTCAGACTGCCTGCTGCTGCTTTTATGCAAAACACTTGCAGACGGTAAACCTCATAACAAGAATAGATAAAACTGACTTGTAGACTGAGGAAAAAGCCCTGGAGGTCTAACTGTGCCTGCTGGTGACACTTGCCGTAACTGGAAACTGCGTTTCTATTGATTAACCACAGAGGAGTAAGGAGGCAGAGCACTAATACATCCTGAGGGCATTGATTAAAGAAATCAATATTTATGCCATTTATCACATATTTATGCCAGATTTTGTTTCTTGGTATACCTCTTATTTTATGGTTCTGTGGTTACACAAAAGCCTGGTGAGACATTGCTTCTTCAAACACCCACTGCTGAACATGAATTTTGCCTGATTTCTTGTGGTTTCATGGGGTTTAGCAGCAAGTGAGTTCAGTCAAGCTTAGCTCCTTGCTCTTCCAGTTTGTAGGGAATTTATCCCAAACCATTTCTTCCTCGCCAAGAAATACATTAACCTTAGTCAGCAAGTAAGATGCTGTCAGAGACGACAGGTTGCCTTGTTCCTTACTCTTTGCTGTGAAACAAGCAGCATGAAAACACATTTAGGCTGATACATTTTTCAGGCCTTTTACAATATGTACGCAGCTGCTTCAGTTGACAGAACTATCCAAGTGTTATAAAGCATCTAAACTTCGTATCTTTATCTCCATCCTGGACTAGCAGGCAAAAATATTTTTATTTCCCACCAGAGAACTCGAGCAGGTGTTGTTTGCCTACAGTTACGTCTTCTACAGAAGTTCTTTCTTACTTTCTGAATTTGCTCTAGGCAATTCATAACTTCAGCATAAATGGTCAATTTATAGCATTGACCATTACTCATGTGAGTAATGCAGATGACCTCGTTTCACAGAATATTTTGTTTCCTTTTACACAGAAACTAAAAGGGCTTATGGATTTCATACACAGGAACACAGTTCTTCATCAGGGAAGTTCAGGCAAGAGACAAGCTTTAGTAGTGATTTTGGTAGGAACTGCACCACAGCTGATGCTTTGCATTTCACGAGATGAGATTCCCTTGATATCCAGATGAACACAACCAGACAGACAATGTACAATAGCACCATCTGGTGACTCCCAATAATCTTACTGTTGCCCCCAATTCCCAAAGGCAGGATCCATTACAAAAAGAAAGAAAAATTACATATTCATAAAAAGGAGCAGGATTCAGTAAGAAATTGTTTTAAGTTAAAGAGCCAGTCACCTCCATGTGTTCAATTTTCATATCACATGAAGTGGTAACAGCAAAGGAGATGGTTCATAAAGGATTTGGGGAGTCTATTTTTACTTCAATACTGTGTGATTTTCCATGCCTATTCTAGCGGATTCCAACATTTAACCAAATTTTCAAAAATCAACCCAAGCCCCAGAAAAACATACTTGACTAGTATTTAATAACCAGGTATTCTGCACCTGTGCAATTCAAATTATTGGATATTTGTGCTTTCGTTGTAACTTATTGGGCTGAAGATTGTTTCCTATAGATGAATCTGCAGCCTCTGGGTGGAAGAGGAAGATCTGGGAACACAGTTTTGTGGGGTGTCTGGGAGACAATGACGCAATCATAAATACTTGTGAAATAATTACAGAACTATTTCCTTCTGAGCATCACAGGAAAGATAACCTTAATGGGTTTAATAGATCTTCTGAATTCTTTAGTTTCATTTATTTCCTTGCTGGACTAGCCCAATCCATGAGCTGCATTTTGTAAACACCCAAAACATAGTTTTCTGCTGTGAATGGAGGGTGCATGTGATTGGAGACAACATCTAGGCAATAAGCTGGTGTTTGGGTAACAGTCTATCTTCTGAAACAGGAAAGACTGAAAGGTTTTCTCTAGAGCACTGGAGAAGCACAAAAAAGCCAAGGAGCTTCTTTGCATAGTTATGTGGTTGGTTATCATTTTAAAAAGAGTTGCAGGAGAAATATTGAAGAAAAAGGTTAATGTTGCTGTGACTGCAGCTGTGCTTATCTTTTTCTAACAAAAATCTGGAATAGTTGTGCACAATAAAAATTTCTGCAGAGCTAAAGCCAAAGGAGAAGGCTTCAGAATTTAAGTAGCAGTCCTGGAGCTGATGAGAAGTCACTGGAGAGTGAAGCCAGTAATTACAGGGTCATTGTAAGTCTCATGGGTCCGAATGATACCCTTAATGCATTTTTCTGCTGTACATGGATCCCAAAAGTTTTCCATTTCTCCGTTCAAGTCAGCTTGGACGTGAGTTTGGTGCTGTGCCGTGAATTCTTCAGACAGCACTGCACGATTTTATGTTGTCTAGAAACAGTCTCTTCAGGTGCTCTTTTCTGTATTCAGTCTTGTTGAAGGATGCATATGAAGGGACAATCTTGCTGCAGAAGATTTTCCATGTAGGTATGTTTCAAAACTGTAAAGAAACCATTTTGAGCTGTCTTCTGTGGTTAAGAATAAATTATTGTCCTTTTGATTTATTTTATATGTACCTAGTATTGCAATGACCTACAGCCTGCAGGAGCTGAGACTTTTACTATAACATAACATGCACCACTTTCATTTATTCATGAAGAACAATCTGCTCTTCTACTATATGTATATGCATTTTTTTTTAAACAAGGATATAAATTGGAAATGTCCAGAGCATGGGATAAGAAACTATTGACTGAATGCCAAACTTCTTTCCAAATCAAAACAAATAAGAACTAATAATTCTTGTTGTGCTTGTCAGCTGTAGCTAAGTTAATGATATGATGATAAAAATAAACAAGCTGTTTCACAAATTGGCTGTAGCACACTATGGAACTTATAATGCTCCACTTGTGATTGGCCTTTCCTGCTGATTTTTCCATTTCTTGGGCAACAGAACTTCTTCCATGTTGTTTGCCATCTGAAATACAAATTCCAGAGGCTGACTGTGGCTTAGTGTGCTCTGTATGACTGATAGATGTGTATGTGTGTGAAAGAAGCTTTGCACATCATTACATCCTCTGAGGGTTTGAGCCATCCAAATCTTTTGGGCTGTGCCAGTTCCCTCTTTTGCAGAGAAAGGCAGACAGAAAATGTTTGCACACATGGAGAAGATTTCTTCAAGGAGACAGAACTTTGGTTTTGTTTCGTAATGTCATCCTCTGGTGAGCTCTTGACTTCTTGTCTGGGATCCATGAAACATCATTTTGAATACAGAGAGCCATTTCAGAATGATTTATTGCATCAAAACAATCTGCACAAGCAGAGGAATATACTCTGGTTACCACTTTTTTCTGGTCCCATGTGTGCTCCTATCCCTCATGTTCCTTTGCTAAATACACAGGGGAATAAGTATATAGGTGCAAATATATATTATTTATTTGTTAAGCTGAGAGTGAGGTCTGACACATAGATGATTTGCAGCATTACCTGCCTCTTACTATAAGGAATGCATGCAATGAAAGAATGAGCATTATTTAGTTTGCTTTAACAAAATGTAAGATTTTAGGAGAAAGTACAGCAAGTACTTGTAAATACAAAGCACCAGCCCCTCATATTGCCTGCCTTCCCCAAGACACATTCACAGTGTCGTGTTAGCACCGAAAGCGTTGGGATGTTGGAACAGAGATTCACAGCCAGCAAATTACTATTCCTCACTTAGAGAGTAAAAGACAGGCCTGGCAGTGCTGCAGTGGTTATTTCTGCTGCAGTTTTTTATCTTTTTTCTGCTAGAAGTCTTTTGAAAATCCCCTCCTGAATCAGCTTGCATCTTTAGATACTTAAATATTTAAACAGACATAGGATACCGTTCCCAAGAGAGTTTTGTTCCCTCCGCTTGTGAACCTTATTGTATTTTCTGTCATTTTTAAGTAGCATATTGATGTCCTCAGAAATCCTAACCATGCTTATGATTGGAAGGAGAAGCAACCTCATAGGTATTACTGCTTTGAACATCAGGACAGAAAGCTGTGCCTGGTAAGACGCTCGTATGGAGAACTCTAATAAGCTACATCGACATGTAGCTGCTCCACTGCATGGGGTGCACAGTGCCCTCAAATGTGCACAGGCATGTCAAATGCCTTGTGCTGATGATTCACGGAAGGCGTTAACATCTACTGTGTCTTTGCAGTGAGTGCTAATGTAACCCCTTATATTTCTATAATCACTTAACTCCAGAGCAGTTCTTAATGTTTTAGTATGTTATAATTCTTCTCATCAATTCAGACCTGTTTTTCAGATGTTCTTTCTTTATATCCCACTTTCTGCGCCTAGTAACTAGTCTGGGAGTTAAGGAAATTCCTGATTGCATGGGGAGAGGACTGTTTAGGAATTCAGCCTGTTACAAGTAAAAATAGGGCCCTCAATTAATATGTTCCAGCTCATTTTAGTTTTGCAGTCTTCAAATTGTAAATCATTTTTGTGAGGTGTTTTTTAAAGAACAGAATTTTAAATGTTGGGAAAAAAAGTAAAGAAGCTGAGATCAATTTATTCTTGGTATAGTTTTCTTGTCATGTCCTAAACCCTCAAAAATGAGGGTTTCAGTGTGGCCAGAGATAGAAACATATCATGCACTGAATTTCACAGGCTTATAAGCCATTCACTGAAAGTCAAAAGTTTATTGTGCAATTTAAAGTTGTTTCCTCTAAAGTATTATTAGCATTTGACAGACACTGATAGATGTTACTAAAACATCTTTGAAAGGCAAAGGAATAATTCAGCCAACAGTTTCACTGATTTTGCTTTCTGATACATCCCCTCATAAAAATAATATCCCTTTGATGGATTTTTTCCAGAATAAAGTGCTGCATCTGAAAAAGAGAACCAAAATATTTCCTGCAGTATTTTTTCATTGATGAAGAGCTTGCAAGAAGGAAAAAGTCACTGCACTGGGATGGAATGAAATAATTAATACCTAAGACACAATAGGGCAGAAGTAATGGACGGGCTCTGCCTGAAATACCCAGTGCCGTGATACGGATTGCTTTCCTCATATAAACAGGAAAATTTGTGAGTTGATTCTTGAGGAAATCCCTAGGCATTTTTAAATTGTTTCTTACTAATGAAAAGATATTAAGTAAAAAAATTTGGTCTCTCTTTTTCCTTTGTGTAGCATCATTTTCTAACTCCCCGTTCTGCTGATGACTTTGGGCAGCTAAAGTTTTGTATGAGACTGTTCTAAAACTACTTTTGCATGTGCATTTCCCCTAGCTTCAATCCCTGGCCCCTTTCTCTTGAATTATTTAGTAGTGCAGATAAGTTACTGGCATGAATCTGTCACCTTTGTCAAGAGTTTATCTACCTCTTTTCTACAATAGTCCCCCATGACTAGCTAATCTTTCCTTTTGACTCACGTTCTACAAACCTTTGAACCCTTATTTTTTTGTTGTTGCTACAGCACTACCCGTTCAATCTCTGCTGAGTGTCTTATATTTCAAGTTCCAAAATTGCTCATAAAATGTTAATGGTGTCTATCTTATTTCCCCATAATGCTAAAATAACTGTAATGTTCTGTGGGCTTGTCTACCCCAAGAAACTAGCGCACAGTAAAGCAAGGCTTGAATTTATAGCTCCTCACTTCCCACATAGACATTTTAAGGGCACACTGAGTAGCGGATGACTTCTTCCACTATTAAACGTGGAGTAAGCCACCGTGAACTTAAATGTGCATGGGGCTTTAGAAACTAGTAACTAGGGCAGAGAAAATCCATAACAGCTCTCTACCTCCTGTAGTAGAGAAGTTCTATATTCTTAAGCAGCTTCCTCTCTGTCTGTGAGAAGGATTTTCTTGTGGTTATAGTAGCGTGGAAGAGTTGTGTCCAAGTACTCCATGCACCTCTTGTTGGGTAGACACCAAATAACTTCATATGGGCTTGTTGAAAATTTTCTTTCAAATTAGTGTTCCTTTAAATTGGAAGCTTGCTTTGCAGAGAACTAATGTGCATATTAATGAATTCATGCTTGTGCTTCCTTTGAAAAGGCTTTTCTTGGGAGGGCCGTAAAGGAAAAGACATGAAGAATATTTTCATTGTTTTTTGTTGTAATCCAAAACACTGAGGTTTTTTGCTGCAACTCAAAATTTCCCACGAGAGTTGTGAAAAATTTAAATATTTTTCATTTTCAGCTGTATTTTTAATTAAAAGGTCACATTTTACAAACGGTTCAAGCTTTACCATCTTTGTGCCTCAGTTCTCTCTCTGTCATTTGGGATTACAATTCTTTTTTGTCTTTTTGTTTCTCGTGTCTATTTATATTATAAAATGTCTCGTACTGTGTGTTGATACAGTGCCTAGCAGAATGGGATCCTGAACTTGGCTGGTACATAAAGTTGCTACTATAATGCAAATCAATATTAATAAATGAGCATCAACCTACTTTCCTTTTCACCTTTTACATTTCACATGTTTCAGTCAATATGCTCTTGAAATTATTGCTGGACTTTCTCTACCCTTATAAATAACATAGTATTTTACTATATCATCTACAATCATCTTTAAGCCTCCACCATGATCAATGCCTCCTAAGGGTATAGCCTTATAATTATTTTCTATCCCCTGCTGCATTACCTTATACTTCCCTACTGGAAAGTGTATCACACATTTGCTTGCACATAAGCCTAGTTAATTTCATCAAATTATTTTTAATTTGTTGACTTTGTTCCATCACATTTGTTGCCCTTCCTCCCTGATACCAATAAATTTATTCTCTTTTCAAAATACACCTGCTGCCAAGTTTACATACGTAATATAAAAAGTAGTCCCTAAATCATCCTTGATGGGACCAATCCTATTGCCTCACTTACCCTTTTGAAACGTTGTCTATGACTTATTTCTTGTCACTCAGCAGCCTTTCTTGGAGCCAAATGAATAGTTTTCCCCACTTACCAGGTACACTG
This sequence comes from Sagittarius serpentarius, assembly GCA_034782735.1. NCBI lineage: Eukaryota > Metazoa > Chordata > Aves > Accipitriformes > Sagittariidae > Sagittarius > Sagittarius serpentarius. The sequence goes on along the minus strand of JAVKLA010000088.1, from coordinate 39,225,667 downwards.
ACTTTGTAGATTAACCTTTTGTGTGGTAAGGCTTTTAAATTTGCATAATTTGTATCATCTACTTCACCTCTGTCTGCTAATTCGCTAACGTGCTCAGGAATGTCACACACATCCCTCACGGGAGCGTGGGGGAAGAATTGCCGTGCGCGCTGAGTTCAGCTGCACATCCCCATGATTGTCCTGTGGGGCAGCCCTTAATTCCACCTGGAGAGAGCAAATGGTAAGAACAACCCTGCACCCCATTACTAGAGAAAGCAAAAAAAGTCCAGAATAAGGATACCAAATATTTGGGGAAGGGTTTGCTTTCCTTTGTTTTCAGAGGGAGAGGAAAAGGGAGGATTGACAGTGCTGTGGTGGATTAAATGAAAGAAAACAAGACATGGCACAAAACATGCTCCAAAGCTAAGCAGACTTTCAAATGGAGTATTTTAAAGGTAATTTGAGAGGAACTTCGTCATTGCGGTAGCTGCAGATTTGTCAAGTTGCCACAACAGGTTGACTTTCCCATGCTGCCTAAGACATCTGAACCAGAAGGGCCTGATATCTCATGAGCTCGTCAGATATCTCAGGTAGCTCTTGAGATTGACAGGCCTTGTTTACATCCATATAATTAAGCCGGAGCATCTTTATTCTTTGGTGCTATCAGGTATGGCCTTCTGAGCTTCTTCCAGCAGAAATACACAGTTTTCGCAGGGGGGGAACTGGAACAAAGATAGGTGGTAATCTTTCTAAAAGGGAGAATCAATTAATAAACTCTCTTGGATTTGCTCCAGGTCTAACTTTGCGGTAGTGTCTTTGGAAGCCCTGCCATCTACAAGCAGTCAGGTCTCCCCAGACAGCACAAGATCGTTCAGTGTGTAAATTATAGACTTCAGCCTTGAGACTATAAATGATGGTCAGGATCAAAAGGGCAGATACAGAGTGAAAATCATTCCAACTTCAAAGTTAACTCAGTACGATATTGCTTTATTACAGTGCAGCAAATCAGCAAAGAGATCTGATTAATCCTTGATGTAACTTCCTTGACATGCCCTGGTTGTTAAAACACACTGTCTTTCTCTAGCACCTTCATGCTGTTTCAACAATAAACATTTGAACAGCTACCACAGCACACGGACACCAGGAAAGCCAAGCGATCTATATTACAAGCTCATCCTTAGAAAGTGATGAGTCAGGATGACAAAATGTCCTGACACACTAGGAAAATGCAAGTACCTAATCAGTTCATCGCCCTTTATTAAGAAACTGATATGGTGCTACCCATAACACAGAAGGCAACATTTGGTCTGAATTTAGCGACCGATAACCTTTTAATGGCAACCATGAAAATGCAACTTGCTAGGTGTAGTTGTTCCTGCCTGAAACAACAGGGGAGGCAGGTTAGGAGCTATTCTGTTGCATATGATAGCATTGTGAAAATCTCTAAAAGCTAATACAAGGAAAACACCTGCACAGAAGTTTGCAAGATCAGAGCAAAATCTGCATGTGAAGTAAACACAAATCACAAATTACATGAATATTCTGATAGATTAGTAGACAAGTGGACAGGCTCGCCAATCACCTCTATATAAGAACTGATATGTGTATAGATATAGCTATATAGCTACATATAAAGAATGCATTAAATGTACAATTTAGTTCCTATAAATGTGGAAGAGCAGTCAAGTATGAGGGGTAATTGTCGTCTACTGAGCTATAGCCCCTGCAGCTAGTCACAAAAGCCCAGAGCTGATTATTTCTCAGAAACACTCTCTGGGGTTGTAAAATATATTTTGCTTAATACAGCGATGGTGGAGCTTGGGGTCATGGAGAGAGTGAATGGTGGGCTTTGCAACGAACCTTAAAAAGAGAAGCGTTCTCAGAGCTTCATCTTGCACATCCTGACACACAGATCAGTGTTTTCCCTCTATGCGTTTCAACTCTAGCTGTCAAACTGAAGGAAGAACACATGCACCTGTGCACACACATACACACAAAAACCAGCTCACACTAAAAATCCCTTTTAACACTGTTTATCCCTCTTAATAATCTCTCTTCTTTGTGAAAAGTCTCACTTTGGGATAATCTCATTATGGGGTATCTCCTTGACAGGTTAATCTTCTCAGTTACCTCCTGAAGATTTTGTCATCTTTTAATCTGGAATACAATCGGATAACATCTACAGATCAATATCTTCTTTGTAGTCATGTTCCAAAGGCTATGAAAGCTGTTCTCCCATGCAGTTCAAGTGTCTCATTAAAGATTTCTCAAACTGTAAAACCCTTCCAGAGATATCATGCCTTCATTTGCTATACATTCAGTATAATGTTCCTTAATTCACTCAAGTGTTCTAATGTCTGTCACAGTGACTGTTGCTTCCTTAAAGCCAATATATTTCCTTAAAATAAACTTTACAGCTCCTACACATTTTCAACGAGTAGTATATTAATTTGAACAAGCTTTAAGTGAATTATATCAGAACATTTCTTCTGATGCACTGTCATATTTACTGCACATTTCAACATGAATATGGTACCTTCTCATTTGTTAGCTTTATGTATCTTGTGACAGTAAATTAAAATGATCTGTTGAACTCTGATTTTCTCTTTTTGCATTCACTTTCTAGCATAATTACTTTCCAACATTTTATTGACTTTTTTCTGTAGTAGGATGATTTACATTTATTAAGATCTTTGAAATTATATTAGGAAAAAAATGTAAGGTTACCCGTTGAACATTCATTGTTTTGTGTCTATTGGTAATCATTAACAAGATTTCTGATGCATTCACAGAAATTTGAATGTGTTTCTTTTCTAAACAGCATTGATAAGGGGATTATACAGGCCAAGAGGTTCATAACCCTTACCATTGCCAAATGTTGTTTTTTATATTGATGAATTCTGCTCACCAAGAAGAAGTTTATAAGAGAACTAGATACTTCCTTCTGGGGGCAAATATCCTGATGACAGAAAGAAAGAATGGATAGTATTAGGAAGACATAGAAAAAGCTAGCCAAAGATATATGAAGTAAGACTAACACTGAATGAGTGTTTCACTCACAAAGGAGGAAAAAAAATAATGATTTGCCATTTCACTCTTTTGTAAGCTTCAGTGATTAAGAGTCTGAAAATATACCTGGTCTCAATTTACACAGCAAGGTGTTTATTAGTTTGTCAGATCTCACATAGGCAGAAGCTAATTTGCTCATAGGGTATGCTGTGATTATATGAATGAATAGTTGTTTTAAGTGATCCAGTTTTAATTTCTTCCTCTTTGATATAGTCATTTAATTACAACACAGTGCAATTGATTAATTGCAATTACAATATTTTCTTTCTGAGAATTCACCTACAAAGTACAGTAGGGTATTAGAGAGCGCAAGGGAAAGACCTGCGAGATTTAGTTTATGAGGCCAACAGAATATATATCTGTTTTCTTTAGGCAGAAATACAGCATATGCTATACTGGTGAGGTGATTCTGTGTTCAGTTCCCCCCTTCCATCTCTACTTATTACGTGTGTGTGTAAAAATCTCTACTGTCTCTGTATGCCCACTTGTCAAAGCTTACTTAATGGCCCTGATCCACAACTCACTGTATTCAATGAAAAGATTTCTCTTGACTTCAGAAGCCTTTGGACTCGGCTGGTTACGAGCTCATCTTTCTTTCTGGTCTGCAAGTTACCTCAAACCTTTGAGGGCAGTACAGATAGTCATAATAATGGAATCAGCGGGGACTCCTCACCTCTGCTCGCCACTTGGGTTACGCCGGCTCTGCCCAGAAGAGCTGATGGAAATCAGAACCTGTCAGATGATGCCCAAATTGTCTTGATACCTTTGTCTCAATAATTTTTCCAATAAACACAAAGGTTAGAGACAGGCTAATAGCCAGTGAGACAATCAGTGTCAACAGAAAGCTTCTTCAGTGAGGGTCTAAATAGCAGTTAACTAAGCACAAGAGGGACAAAAGGATATCGGCATTGCAACGCTAACACAAAACCTGGCTTTTGGGGACCCTCAGAATCTACACAGCCTTGCATTAGGTCAGAGGCTGCCAGTAATAAGAGCAGGTTAGCCTGTGTGCAGCTCTGGACTAGTGCAACAATATTTCCTGTCACCCTAGAGGTAGTGGTGAGGTCCTGAACTGCACTTCAAGCCCTCAAGAGACCATGCCATAAGCCCAACCACACAAGACTCTTTTTGAGGAGGGGGATTGCAGAGTCAGATTAACTCCAGGTCATGCTCATGGGGTTATGCTGAGTGGGAGATACAGCTCTCTTTGTCCTCTCCTCCTATGCATCTATACTAGTGCACCTAAGGAGAGAGACAGGAGGAAGCGGAGCTGCGGTCTTGAACCCTAACACATGAATTCTGCCAGAGTCCCTTTTAGATCTCAGTATCCTTTTGAGGATCTTGGCCTTCAAGCCTTAGCTTCTCAAGCAACTTACTACAATGATCAGTACAACAATATAGGAGTGTTCTTTAACTCACCATGAAAAGGCTGAGCTTTAAATCTAATGAAATTTAATCACAGCATTAATATTGTATAGGTTCTGATTCCAATTCAGTAGGCCTGAGTCATAGGGGGCATCTCAAGAATTAACTCTGTCCTAACTTACCCTGCTTTGTATGGTGGATTTTCTCTGTAGACAAGAGGGAAATATTCTAGTACTAAATTCATAGTTAAGATACTGCCTTGACATATCTCTGAATGGTGCACTCAGCGGAGTTCAAACAGCCTGACATTCAAAATTAATACTATAAAGATGGCCCTAAAAACATCTGGAGTTCTAAAGTAGTGGGCCATTAACTTTTACAGTGTCGACCTATTCACTCTTACATCAGTTTAATTAGTGTACAATATAAGACATAAGAGTAAATATCACATAGACAAGCACAATAATCATTGTTGGCTTCAAACAGATAAACTTTTTGATGAGCTGCAAAGCATTAAAAAAGCCACCTACACGTTGCCCACACATACCCATGGCAACAAATATACATCAACATAAAGCAGAAAAAAGCTGCAACCTATCAAAATTTTAATATTCATCATCTGAGGCTAGTGTGATTGCATTTGCATGCCTTTGCTGCCTTTTTTTTCCCCCAAGGACGAAATGAGGGAAAAAAAGGGTAGAAATGTAAGAGAAAGTGCTTTGAAGCTTCCGTACGGTTTTGATCATATGTCCAAAATGAATCAATGGTTACTTAGTGCAAGTCTCTGTTATAGGACATTGCCTATGCCCTCTGAAAATAAATCAAGACGGACATTAATCAATATGTGAATGTGCACAGAAAAGCAACTGGTGGCATTACAGCCCTGCCTGTTAGCTTCTTGGACAAGCGATCTGCCACCAAATGGACAAAAAGTGTCATAAGTTCAATGCAATTAAGAATCTTTTTTACTCTCTTGAAAGACGAAGGTCTTTACTATTCACATATCCATTATTTTTCAGTGGTAAACCAAAACATCTCATAGATGATTACTCTAAATTGCTCTAAAACTAGCATACGTTCCTTTCCATACATGTGTATTGACATTCTTTTACCGGCATAGGCTCAAATCCACTTCTTGAATACAGTAAGTTTTATTTTTCTTTCTGCTTTTTCCATTCTATTTACCTGGCATTTACCAAAGACTCTGGACCTTCTCTTCAAATTGTTTTTACAGCAGCAGAAAGGGTCTCAAACTTCCAAGAAGCCCAACCCTCCCTGCAAAACACCAAATGATTTCTGCTCAGTGAGATGAGAACATCCAATATCCTGCAGAACCTGTCTGTGTGAATGGGTCTCAGGGCAACATCCAAAGGGTTATGAGCTTCTGTTGTTGTGTGGTTTTTCTTTTGTAATAGGTTGTGAAATGGGTCCTGACATTGTTTCAGCTGTGACATTGTAACTTGAATTGGAACCACTGGCCTATGAGATTCTTCATTAACGTCAGTTCAACAACATCCTTTCCTGCTCTCCTCTGCAAAATTTTATGAACTCGACCACCCTATCTCAGAAAAGAGATGTGCAGATATAGGCAATAAAAGTGATTAGCAGTCTGGAAAGGCTTCCATTTAAAAGGAAGCAGAAAAAGAATAGACTGTTTAATCTGGAGGTAAGAGAAACCCCATGGAAGGGACAGAGGAAGACAAGTAAATACAGTGTGATAGGAAAAAACACATCTGTTACTAATATTTGCCCTCTCAATTAATGAAGTCACAATCAATTGATCTGAAAGGCAACAAATTAAAAGCTGTTAAAAAATAGAGGCAACACAGCATGATCCATAGCGGCACTAACCAAAATGAAATATCATTGAGGACAAAAACTGAATTCAATCCAAAACCAGATTAAATATGCAAATAATGTGAAAGTGGATGGTTACACTACAGAGAAACACAATTGATTTTATTCATATCAAGTAAAAATTACTGTGATATAGGTCATAAGTCAACTGCCACTAATAAGGTTTAGAAGAATTTTCCCTAGGATCATTTTCCTCTGGACTAGGCAGACTAAAGAGCCAATAACTCCTGTGTTCTTCCAGCAATTACAGACTTGCTTTTCACTGTAGATATATAGTTATGTTGGAAGGTGGAACAAAGTTTGCATATATACTCAATATACAAGACAATGTCTGGGAACAAACAGCTCTGTGCACAGTGGCACCAGTGAAGCTTCGTGCGACTGTCTTAAATCAGAGCTGCTGTGTGAATTCTCTTTTAATACCACTTTTCTCATCAAGTACAAACGGATTTTTTCCTTCTGTTTCTCCGAAAAGATAAACATCCAAGGAAAAATATTCTTGGGCACTGGTTGCACATGGTAAACTTTACCTCAGTGGGAATATTAATAGTCTTTCTATTCTCCCTGTTTACCCAAAGAAAACTTACAGGACCTTAACACCTATCAGATTAGCCGATGGGTATAAAATGGATATAAAATTCTTTAAAAGAGACCTATAGATCAAAATGCTCACAGAGCATAATTGCATAAGCATTTCAGTGAGAAACCAGAACAGAAACATTAACATGGGAAGTGCACTCCAGCCCAGCCACTTACCTCCCCGACACTCCCCCCAAAAAAAGCATTCAGGAACAGCAGATTGCAAAGAGCAATCACACCAGCCACAGGTTGGCAATCACATCTTCTCCAAACAGCAATCATGGCTCCTCCTGATGGACAACAACATGTGACAAACTGTCATTTTGATATTTAAAATCTGTGGTGTGTAAAACACTGTCAGTCTCAGCTGGTGGGATCTGAGTTACTGGAGGAGGAACTACAGAAATTACTGGATCTGAAATGGACCCTACAAGTCAAAATGTTTACTTATTTGCAACTTTTCAACATTATTTGTCTATGCTACAGACTGCATATTATTTACCTGACACTGTACTTCAGTGAAATACATTTGGTCTTAGGACTTCAGAATTGTATTTTTTCTCCCAAGCTCTTCTTACCAGATATTTCTTAACTGTATAGAGTCAAAAAGGTGTATTCTTGCCTTCAGCTCTAAGAGCTGAAAGCAAAGTTGTCTAAGGCCACTTGTCAGGAGAGAAAGACTATGTTAGCACCATCTTTCTTGTCCTCTGCCTATATATAGTACTGCTATAATGGTGGTAATGTGATCAGTGATGCTGAAGAGGGATTAAGGGCTTGACCTAGTCAAACTTTATGGTTTCCCAGCTGGCAGTGAGAAATTACTTCCTGTGTTCCCAGTGCCAAAGGATGACTTAACTGGAGGAATTGGATTTTTTTTTCTTTTTTTTTTTAATATAGAGAGAAGGAGGGAGCCCTGATGTTTTTATGAGAAGAACAGAACAGCAAAAATCTTAACGGATTGTCCAGCACAAAATGTCCATGGGATGAATGAGGCCCTTAAAACATCATGGCTTGGGCTGAAATATTGCCAGGCTTTTGAGTAGTTTCAAGACTTTGCTTTCAATTTGAACTTTAAATCAATTGTCCCATTCATTTCAGAATCGAATTTCAAAGCATGGGGGATACTGTAACTCTTTTACTTCAGGGATGTTTATAAGGGAGGGGAAGGGGATTATATGAATATTTTTTTAAATGCACAACTTTTAAATTAATAGACATCTTGAGGAACCAAAAGCTGCCCACCCAATGACACATCCAGTAGGGTTTCCTTCTGAACAAAACTGGGGTGAACTGCTAGCACTGAGAAGTAAGTTTCTTTCCTGTCCAGAAACCAGTACATTTTATATTTTCTACTGTACACTACTCCAAAGAAAGCAAACTGATGCTTATACAGAGAATGGGAAAGAAAGTCAGAGAAGCTGTCATGAAGCAAAACACCAATGTTAAAATACAGGTGGGGACACATCCAAAGATGCAGCGCATTGTTGCAACGGACCAAATTCTATTTTCTTCATCATCTGAGAGAAGTGTCTGAGAACTGACTTGATATGTCTAATGACGGAGGAGCTACAGTCATTACGTGAATTGATAAAAACCTGATTCAGCAATTAACAGATTTAGAATGAGCTAATGGAAAGATCATAAAATGAGAAAAGGTGTTCCTCATTAAGTGACACCTACTTATTCCAGTTGGAGTTTCTCCATTAATCTCCACAAGCTTCGGAACAGGAGTTAAGTGTGTTTCTGCATAGTCTTCTCTGAAGCAGGTATAAAGCCATCTATCTCAAGGGATATCATTTGCCATATTTCATTGCAAAGACTTTAGTCAATTTGAAGCCAGAAAATGTTTTTGAATAACCAACATCTAGGAGAACTCAGAAAACTTGCACCTTTTCTCTGATTTTAGTGTTGGTTAATGATGATGCAACACAGCTTCTGGTAGCCTCAGCACTGCTTTAAGTTATGCTGCATCGGCACAACCACCATGGTCTAGGATACCTGGCTACATCCTTTCCTCCTTCAGTGTGCCACGTGTAACCAGCTGTGGGTAACGCAAAGCAAAATCAGCCTTTGCCTTCTCTGCCAGGGCAAGCGTATCTGAGAGATGTGCCAGTCATGCTGCGGAGCCACAGCTGAAACTTCTGCAAAAGTGCCAACTACAACAGTTGTTGTTGCTCTTGTTTGTGTGTTATTGCTGCTGACTAAGTCAGTGTCCTTTAGCTGTCACAAACCTGAACTGATTTGGCTCTCCTTTAAAGAAATAAGTAAGCTCTCTAACTGTATTTTCGTGCTACTATCAGAACATTTGGCTGGGTGGCTTTTCAGGACCATTATTTGGTTTTTTGTTTTATTTCTTGGAGATCTACTGACAAAGCCCTTTCCTGAGCAGAGCACTGGTTAGTAATTCACAAGTTTCAAGCAAATGTTCAGTGTTTCAATGATGAAAAGCATTGCTGCTATTGGAAGGAAAGCTGATCTGGAGTAGAGACCCATCTGTTCCTTAATAAAGTTTAGAGGCAATATTCCATTTCTGCCTGGAAGGCAAGCCTAGAGACAGACAATAATCATTTTTGATGAGATATTTAGATAACTGTCAGAGACTTCTGCTTCTTACAGTCAGCAGTATCAGCTACTGCTATTCCTCGTGCTTTAGTGGTTTGGACTTGTGACAGAAAATTCATCTCTGGGAGGATACATCTGTGAGTGCCACAGCATATAAGATTGATCAACTTCTGCTATTGCTTTGCTGTGTTCAGTTCTTTCTCCGGATATATATAGTCAGTGAGACAGGCGGTCAGTTTTTCCCTTTTTTTCTAGACCACTGATTACTTCCTGCTCTTAAGGCATAAAAAGATGATGGTAATTTACAAGGACATTGGACAATATCCAGAGTTTGTATTGGAGAAGATGGTGGAGTGCCTCCATGCATCCATTTGAGCACCTAGAAGAAAAGCAGGCTGCCGACTCTGCGGAATTTTCTGCATGGTAAATCTGAATTTTCAGGTCCTAAATAAATACGAAGTTCATTCCACTGAATGACAGGAATGGAAAAGTAATCACTGCAAGAAAGGGAAAAGATAAAATTCTGTCGCTCTATGGTGCCTTTCACGAGAGGATTTTACTCATGTTAATGAGGCCTTGTAACATAATAGTGATATTGAATTTCTTATGGAGGATGAATTCAGGCTTTCCAGAGTTGCGTGGCATAAAGTCATAGTGCTGAGGGCAAAAGTGGAGCTTGGGTAACAGTTTGGCAGTCCGGAGTTGTGGTCTTTTAAACTAGCCATTAAATCATCTTGATTTAAAGGAAGAAAGAGCAGTTCCTGAGGCTCTATCACATTGCTGTGCATGCCAGCCTCCCCTCTGCAGTGAGGATTATGCAAAATTAGCCAAAGTGAGGAAGGGACCCCGTCTGTTTAATCTCACTCTAATTAATCTTCTGATGCGGCTCAGAAGATGGGGCTGTACCTGCTTTAGGGTCTGTGCTCCGTGGTACTTCAGGAATGGCCAGCACCATCCGTGACAGCTACCAGAATTAATGCACACAAGAAATAAGTGCTGCGCTGGTTGGGGTGAGGCCGTGTGAGGTCCTTCTAGTACAAAAGCAATGCGAAAAGGAGTCATCACAGGCTACGTGTCCCAGCCCTCCTGAGCGCTCCAGTCCTTTGCGTTCCTGTGAGCTGGGCTGATGGGTTTTCAGCAACATCTTCATTACAAGAAGGTATATTAACAGTTTATTTGATTTTCCCTTTTCCGACACACTGTTAGCTGAGGGACACTGCAAAATGTAATTGCTCATGCCAGTATCTCTTTTGCCTGCAGATTTCACTCACACCGTTTCATTCTTCTCTTCCTTCTCCTCCTCCCCAGCTGACAGAGCCAAGACACCCTTGCTGCACTTCACAAACAGTATGAGCCTAATTACAGATTTTTTTCAGACTGGATCTTAGCAAGTTTAAGTGGAAGACAAAATATTTAGTTTCTACAAATTAATGAGGACAACAGAGCACACATCCTTTGTATGTCAATTAGCAACATATGGTGCAAGGCTTGCAAAACAATCAAATGATCAAACAATAAAGAAATGAAAGAATGTAGCAGTTTCTCCCTCTCTTATTAGCTAAATATAAAACGTGATGCTTCTTTTACAGATTTCCCAAGCAGATTGTGGAACACCTGCAAGCACATAGGTATTGTTTTATCAGGGTAAGCAGCAGGTAGATTTTCTATGTAAACCATTATGTCTAATTCTTTTAAACAGTTAGAATTGTATTTAGAAAAAAATATAGACATCAGCTTGCATTTTTTTTTTTTTTTTTCATAAAAATGATAGGGGAGGCAGTGGAACAGATTTCTTAAAACCTTTCTACCTTTTTTTTTGCACACCAACCAAGCATCGGGTTTTTTGTATACACAGGAGCAGCAAAGGGAAATGGGAAGCAGTTGGGGTAATCTTGACTGTTGCGGCCCCTGCGGGGCTACTCCTGCAAGCAAACTCTCCATTGAAGGCAAAGTGCATCTCTTTTGTATTCTCACTTCTGAACCTGGCTCATGAGCCCAAAAGAGGCAAACTTTTTCGTTAACACTTCTGAAAACCTGGCCATTTATTTAAATGTGAAATATAAATTAGGACTTGTATTGAAATCTGGCTCTAAAGCCTTGCATAGCTTTGTTATATGAAACCTTTATTAGTCTCACACGATGAGCTATCTGTAGAAAAATCTCCCTATTACTACAGATAGCTATGCTCTTTGTAGATAATATATGTACATCCTCAGATCCTGATTTTCTAAGGTTATAAATCCAATACTCTGAAGCACAGCAGCAAATCTAGTACTTGAAAACACACTTTACTGTTGATGATGATGAAAAATAGTATTCACCGGCTTCAGCAGCAAAACTGCTGCTTGATCCACTTTACCTAGATGCCTAAATTGTAAAGTGAGTTTATTTGCCTGCAGAAATACCTGCAGTACAATGCCAAGGGACTGAACAGAAGGACAGACGGGGGTTACCGTTCCATGGACATCAGGAGGAACAAAAGAAAACCGGAGTGTAAAAGAAGGATATGTGTGCAAATGGCCTTCTTTAGCTGTGACGGTTCATGGCATGGGGGCAAATGATGGGAAGGCATCACCATGTAGTGCACAAAACCATTCCCACAAGAAACGAACATTTGGGGGCTTTGGGTACCAGACAGACCATAATGGAAGTTTTACATCTAAACTTTCACAGGTCTTAAAAGTAAAGAAAAAGGTAGGAGGGAGGAGCACCATTGCAATAAATAAAGCTAAAGATGGCTAATTTCCCCCCACAGACCCCAGAACTGCGTATCTCATCATGCCTGACTTCTCAAGCCATGTCCACAGCCCACTGGTCCCTGATCTGTCCTTCAACTGAATCCCATTTGGCAGGGGCAAGAGAGGAGTTTGGAGGAATCCAGGGTATTCCCAGAAGTATGCCGGAGGGGAGGAAAGCAGAAGAGGAAGTGTAGAGTGGGAAAACAATAGAACAACTTGGCATCCTGGAAAAGTATCAGATTATAAAAATAATGAAGTGATAAAACAACTGTTGTTCTTTGGGGTCAGTCATGAGAAGCTGTGGGCTGAAGATTAAGTTACCTGGAGTGGCAAATACTAATAACTTCATTTATGGCTTCTATAAAATGAACCGGGACATTATCTCCTCTCTTTCCATACTGCATGCACGGATTCTGAGGTGGGGCAGAGCAAGTGCAGGAAGGAAAAAGGACCCAGCCACTGAGCTATAATATGGTACAGGCCTTAAATGACAGAGGAGGCAGGCCATGTGGCAACCAGAGGAATGGCACTGCAAGGAGAGACAGAGGAGAGGAGGTGGTGGTGCCATGTAGCCACTGCCGTGGTCTCCAGGGACAGTCTCAGCACACACAGGGAAGTTCAGCATCTGTGAACTGAAGAGATGTCAGGATCAATGGAAACACGACCAGTGACGCTGTGCCTCTGTGGCGAGAGTGAGCTATGTTTCTGATGCAAAGATATCCGTCACAGGATAACTTCTTAGTGGACAGAAAGCCAGCTAGCTGTCCTGGTTTCGGCTGGGATAGAGTTAATCGTCTTCCTAGCAGCTGGTACAGCGCTGTGTTTTCAGTGTGGTATGAGAAGAATGTTGATAACACCCTGATGTTTTCGGCTGTTGCTCA
>JAVKLA010000088.1:39193473-39212537 GCA_034782735.1 Sagittarius serpentarius | reverse complement strand
CCGTTCTATTAAACTGTTCTTATCTCAACCCACGAGCTTTACTTTTTTTTCCGATTCTCTCCCCCATCCCACTGGGGCGGGGGGGAGCGAGTGAGTGGCTGCATGGGGCTGAGGTGCTGGCTGGGGTTAAACCACGACACTAGCTTTCTCAGCTGCTCAAGGTCAAGTCTAGATAGGGAATATAATGCTGTCCTTGACTATACTGCAAAGGAAAAATTACTTTGGTGCCTTGTCATAGGGTTCAGCCATTTCCAATAAGTAATCACTGTGTAAAATCATGCCTGGTTTGTGTAGTGAGGAGTAAGCCCAAGTGGATTTTTGGGGCCTACCCATTGAAAACTAAATTGAAAACAACTCGTTTATATAGGCCACCAATTAGCTGTTTAATTACAATAGCTTTCACTCTCCACATACAGAGCTGGATTTGAACCAGTGATCAAAGGATCTGTAACTCATACCAACAGCATAAAGCAAATATTCTGGATTGTTTTAGCTCATACAAGAGATTAAACATTCCTCCTTAAGCATTGTGATTTCTTCTTTCTTTCTTGTAGACTCAGACATAAAAAATTTGTTTCCTCTTTGTTGTACCGTGAAATCTCTCTTTTCTAATGAGTATATGAACCAGTCATTTCACTCTTAATAGGCCACTTACTGAATTTGATGGAGGAGATAATTAAATGTGACAGATATTCGCATACATCTATCTTAAAACTAGCACTCAAAGATTATAAAAGCCATAACATTCTCTTAATGAAATATAGCTGAACATGAGAAAAACACATTGCAATGTATCTGAAAACAATTGCAAAATTTAGAGATAAACACTGTTAACACTTGATAAGCCTTTACAGTGTTGGTATGTACAGCAGACATAACAGTAGCAAACAAAAAAACCTTTTTGAAGTAGATGAAAGCTGGAGATAAATTTGTTTGGCATCCAAACATGAGAGAATGAGTTTGTAGGTCCAAGAGAATATATACATTATAACTACTGAAGCAAGAGAGAGGCTTTTTATAACTTGTAAAGAAAATGCCAAAGAAAATTCATTTAAATAAGCCTTTTGAAACTTCAGTGCTGAATTTCAGTGGTCAGAGTCAGGCCTCATGTTTCTGGGTGGTATTAAAAGGCTGGGCTGCACAGTGAAATATGGTGGGAAATCAACTGGATCGATACCTCCCAGGATTTTCTCCATTCAATCTCAGTCCTGCTCTATTCACCTAGCTGGGTTCTTGGCACTTAGGCTTAGCCCACTTAACTACGGGACAAGGAGATGTTATGGAAGGTGAAGGACTAATTATAAAAGCATTCAGAAGCCATGAAAATGGGATGATTCTTAGGGCTCATGAGATGACAGATACAATCAAGTGCGCTGCCAGGAAACCACTGGTGTGCAGCTATAACCCAAAGCTAGTGCAATGGGAAGAGAGCAGCAGGGAAGGGCGATGCTCCCACTTCTCACCTGGCAGAGCACCGGTGTCACATGAATCTGGGTACTTGTTGAGTAGCAGCTCTAGAAAAGTTTAAGCAGTTAAACCTTCATAACAGGTGGAAGATACCAGAAGAGAAAATAGTAATTAAAAAAAAAAATCTTTGAAAAAAACCAGCAAAAGTGATGTGAAGAGGAAGGCTTCCTTGCCAGGACTGAAAACGCTGAGAACCCAAGCACCCCCAGCCACCTAGATTTGACTTTGTACGGCCCCATCCATGATGCTAAGCAGGTCTAATTTAGTCTGTTTGTAGTCTTTATTATGATGAACAGCTAAAACATTTCAGAGCTCGATGAGGTTTTGTGTCTTTCTTCTGAGAGAAACACTCCTGGGTCAGAAGCTGCTCAGTTTATGCATCGTTCCCTGGGTGGGGGAGGACAGCAGATGCCCGTGAGATGCAACAAGTGAAAGTGTGGGAAGAACTGAAGCAGAGAAAGGGCAAAGGCAATAGTTATTTATTGTGCCTCGGCACTTTATGCGGATTTTAAAAGAACGGTAGCATTGCTGATGATTGTTTATATGACTGTTTACTCTTTTGCAATGTTTCCTATCTGCCTGACTTAACTGCCATTCAGAGTTCCCTACTTTGTCCTGAGACCTGCTGTGGGGAAAATGGGGGCGCACGCAAGGGCACTTGGTAGCCTTGCTGCCAGGTCTTAGACAGGGAAAACAGGGACTTCAGGCTATAGTGATCCATATATGTTGAACGGTATTTCAGCTGGATAGGGTGATGCTGTGGGCTCATCTGAGACTCCTCTGCAATGGCAGAGGCTGATGATGGGTTTCCACTTTAAATTTCATACTCTTTGAAAAGTACATGCTTGCTTTCTTGTGGGGAAGGAACGGTTTAAGTATTGCTAAGACTGCTGTCTTGTCTGACTGCATTGCATGTTGCTGTGGTTTGACTGCCTGAATTCAGAAACCATGCCAGGATCCAAATGATCTGAAGAGGCATAACCTCCTTTTCCTGCTTAGGGACAACTCTCTGACAGATATCTGCAGAATCACTACCCACTCCTTAAATTTATTTACAAGGGAACCCTTGTTTACACAGTATTGAAATTCTCCTCAGGGGAAAAAACCCCACATCATTTCAGGGCTGCAAAACCTGTTACTAACCCAGATAAACTCTCGTGTTCCTCCTCTGCCTCTAAGGATGTTGCTCCTTTTAGGAACCTCTCTTGGCTTAAATGGTTTGATGAGCAGCTTCTGACAGAGGAAAGTACTTATCCCACAGTTTTGCATCAAGAGCTGAATACAAGGTTCCAAGGCAACGGTTGAGCGCTGTCATGCAAGTGGTTGGTACATGCCCTTTCAGATGATTACTGCCATTAGAACCCAAAACTCAGCCTCATAAACAGAAATAGGTATTTCGGAGTGGAGCCATGCCTGGCGGTTGCAGGCCTTGTTCCAGGAGCAGAGTTTGCAGAGCTAAGTGAGGTGCCTGAATTCCCTCTGGGGTGAATGAAGAGGATTAAGTGCCTCAGAATGAGATTCAAAGCAGGCAGTGAGTAAAGCAGGGAACAGTTAAGCCTGCCTTAGGAAATACTAAAGAGAGGGGTGTATTTGAAATCCTCCATATATCCTAGGTTTAGCATTGACCCACATCCATGAGACAGGAGATGCTGTGAAAATGGGATTCAGAGCCCATAACCCCTTTCCAGAATTAATTTGTCACTTTGAGTAAAAGATTTCTGTTTGCTGTTGATGCCAAGGTCAGAAGCCAGATGGAGCAGGAAGTGGAGGCAGTAACCACCGCCACCTTTTATAGTAGTTTAGTAGCTAAAACACATGCCTGGGAAGCTGGAAACCCGTGTCTGAGTTCCTCCTCAGGTCTGAAGAGGCAAAACCACATCTTTCCCTTTCCAGGAGGGTACACATTAACCTCAGGGGCCACTTTGCCCTTCTCCTTTTGGAGTAACAGTACAGCAAAGATTTGTGGGGCCAGAGGTGGAGAAGGGAAACGAGGCAAGGGGTGGCAAATAGAAATGAGCATCATGATCCCTTCTTCGGTGACCTGCAAAGTGAGGAGCCTTAGCTGCTTGTAAGGACATGTAGCTTTATGTTTCAGTCACCTCTGTCATGTAAGGAGGGATAGAGGAGGTCTAATGATAAGAGGAAACTGTGCTTTGATCATGAAGAAAATTTATTTCAGGCCACATGAGAGGAGAGAGGGTATGGGGCGAGAGGGAGAAGGTGGTGGAGAGGAGCCAGACACGGCAGCTGCAGGCACTGTGAACGTGCTCTCGTTACCAAGCTCTCATCTTGCACTAGGAAAGCCTTGGGATGAAACACTTAAAACAGCAGCCTCTAGCTATTAGCTCAAGGTTTTATTAATTTCCATGTATGCACCCTAGCAGAAGGTTGAATTTCTTTCTGTCTGTCTCCTTCAGCCCCAGTGTCCTCCAGCCCTCTCCCTATATTCCGTGTTGGCAGCGCTTCCCAACATGTGTCTTTAGGGAATATAATCCACACACTTCTCCTCCTCGTGTCTGTATCATTAATGGGAAAATTCAGCAGGACCCATGGCAGGCATGACTTTTAGTCTCCCACCTCCTGTCATGACTGCCTTCAGTCAGACAAATCAGTGCCACTTCACAGCTCCCCACTTTCTCCAGCATCCAGAACACCTTATACTGGCTGCTTTATAGACACTGAGATAAGCAAGATCAGCTGCATTTCCTCTCCTTACTTAGTCTATTGCTTTTGAGGCTTTGTTTTCGAACAAGTTACCAGGGTAGTTTGGAATGAACTATTTTTAGTAAATCTTAGTTGCATTTTCTGTTTACCGCTCATGAAAATGGTTTTTGCCACCATGATTAGCTCTGAACCTCACGCAGAGGCCGTACCAGTAACAGGGAACATTTTTGGTATGCTGTGACCAATACATATATTTTTTAAGCATAGTAATTCTTTCTCCCTGGTGGTATCCTAAATCACTCTGCATGCCAAACTTGACTGAACAACCAATGGTTTGCCATCCTGGGTTAAATAAAAATGCCTACTGTTGCCCCCGTGATATTTTATTTGCTATTCTCCAGTCACACGGGTCTCGTACTGGTTTGAGCAGTTTATTGCTGGACCTGCAGTTTGTTTTGCCAGTTCCCTCAGAAGTCTAGGATGGAAATTATCTAGTCTCCTTCCCGTGGATGCATTAAGCTTTTTTCTTTAAAGGAATCTTAAAAATGCAAACAAACAGTAATGGGGAAAAATAAAGCTTTTTGGTCTTCTTGAGTGAAGGGGTTTTTTTCCTTTCAACATACTGATATGAGGAGGTTAATGTGTCACTATAAAAGAAATGTGGCACTCTGCTGTTCTCTCACAGAATACATTACTTAAATTCTCACTATGAATTTACATCTTTTTTCCTGAAATGTAGTTTGGCACTTAGTAGGAAATGAATCTTAAATATTTTGAAAGTATAATTTAACATCTCAGCAAAACCCTGAATTGTGAATTGTGCTTTATAGAAACTTTGGGGGCTAGCTGAAGCTGGCTTTAAAAAGAATAGAGAATTACATCTTTAGGTGGTGCTTTAGCTGTAGATGAGCCTCCTACAGTTTTTAGATACCTTGTTTATCCAATTGCATACTTGGGATATACTCTTTATAGATTTCTTTTTGCGTGGTTTTTATTTTGAATGACTTTTCATTCTTCGTTTAAATATCATATATATGTATACATATATACATGTAAAAAGTTATATGCTACCAAAAATCAATTTTTAACTAAACCACAGCAAAAATCCAGAAAAAATCCCAACATGATGCTCTAGAAAAAAAGAGAGATGTATGATTTATAATTGTTCATCTATATGATTTATAATTTCTGAAGTCACATCTAAACCATGCAGATCAACTCTAAGAGACTTGAGACAGAACTGGTGTTGAACTTATCATTCTCTGCTTCTCCCATCCAATTTGTGAGGAATAATCTGCCCTTCTGCTTATATCAATTTTACATCAGAGTAAACTGATGCTCACATCAATTGATTCTGTTTTACATGGATTTAAGTCAGAAATTAGGGATGCTCTGAGTATACAGCTGGGAAGCCCGAAACATTCACAGGACCAAAAAAGTAGCTTTACTCTGTATAGAGCTGTTACTGGATGTCCTCAAGCCATTGTTCATGAGCACAAAAAAAGTCCCCTACAAAACCACTCATTCGTCTTTTATTTCTTTTTACAGTGAAATAATATCAGCTTGTCCTAGGGCTTGACAGCTTCTGATGGCCTTAAATGCAGAGAAAAAGTACAGCTCTTGCAAGCACTTCAGGATCCCAGAGAAGTGGGCGCACTGGGGCACATTGAACTTGGCAGGCATACCTGAACGGAGTGCTCTCCCGCACTTGGTACTTGCTTGATGGTTGGTGCTTGGCATTAAATGTGATCATTATGTTTCCTCTTGAAGGCCTGATCCAATATCCATTAAGTCAATGGAAATCTTTCTTCCAGCCTCAGTGAACGTTGTTTCAGTTCTTGGAGATGTGCCTATTTTAAACTCTGGTTTTGACAGTGTATTGAGCATGCTCTGGAAGGGCTTGTATGTTAGAAACCTTCCCTCTGGACTAATTCATTGTTTTACACTGCAATTCATTAACATCTTAACAGTCATCCAGGTCTTGTTTGCAAACAAGAAAAAAAAAAGCCTGAAAACTTACAAGAATGCTCATTTTGTAAGACTGAAATCTATGTATGCATGTAACTCCCGGTAATAGTGCTGGCTCATACCAAAGTGCATTTGCCCTCAAATCCAGTTAGAATATGTTACACAGATTAATTACACATTATACAAAGGATCCTATTATTTTTCATTATTTTCAGTATCATCTTGTTATGGGAAATGGTAAATAGGATCATCTGTCTGGCCTACACTGTAGCATCTTTTGTTCAATAAGGTAACCTCCCCTTGTTTTTCTTTTCCTGTTATAAAAATGAATAAATCTTGAATGCCTCCGTTACTGAAGCTCCATCTATTTTCGTCTTTTTCCTTTTTTTTGGCATTTCCCTGAATTCTGCATATTTTTGTGGTTTCTTTTTTTGAAATACGGATGCCCAAATTGAGCACATGGCATATACAAGGTTACTCAGTCTTGTACTTCTCTTTCATAGTCTCGCCCCTGGGTTGGTCTGTGTATGCTGACTCAGGAAGTTTTCCTTTCACAGGATGCCTGCGCCTCTATTTATTTCTTCTAATCAGGCTGAGTCAAGCTTATGCTCCCTTCTGCTGGAACTCTCTCCTCTCTAAAATGGTTTTGGCTGAGGCTTTATTAGGTTTTTAGATCTATGCTGCTCGCCCTCTTGTTCAAACCTGCTTTTGGGCTTTTGTTTTTCATGCTTGTCTCCCATCAGTCCTTTTAAAATGACTAAGTGTCAGAGCTGTGTGATTTATTTTTATTCTTGCCATCAGTTTCTGCTAACAGAACGACCTATTCGAGAGCATGTTCCTTTGCTTGACTTTCTTTTCTTTCCCACCATAAGAAATAAACGCTTACAAGAAAGTTTGGAGATTTGACACTAGGAGCAAGAGGGAAGTAGGGAATCCAAGAATCCCCAGATCAGAAGAGGAGACACATCCAATAGAATTGCATTTCAGCTGCAGACAGATTTCTGAGGGTCCAATTTGCAGCTAAAGAAACAAAAGAAAAGCTGGGGGTGGAGGGAAGGGAAGGGGGACATGAGAGCATTGTAGAGGGCAAGAGAAGACTTTGAGTTTGGGACAGAGTTTTCAGCTTAATTTAAATGATAATCAGAAGCAGGATGCAATGAGGAAAAGCAGACAATGAAAATACAACAAAACAAAAGACTGACCAGGCTAAATGTGCAGAGACAGGAACATGCTCTTTTAAAAAATCAAAGGCAGAGATGGTGTAAGTTTGGAAAAGCCCTTCCTCTGGCCATTCTGGTGGTTCAGAAAAGTTTTGTTCAAAATCAGAACAAAACAAATGAGCATATGAGAATTCCCATCAGAAGGAAAATCCTGGAGAAATTAATTTGGATAAATCAAACTGCGTTAGCTTGGTGATCCAGCGCAATGAGGAGCAGCCAGCTGCCCGGCTGTAGGAAGCAATCTGAGCTGGCAGGGGAGGGATGGACCCCAAAGTCTGACAACCCTGGACTGAGTCAAGACACCCAGGATCTGGAGGCTCGAAATTTCAGGCTCCTTCAGGGCCTGTGTTACAGGTATCCTTCTGGAGACGAGGCCTCCAGGCTGCTGGCTGAGCCGGTATGCCCGGACAGGCCTTTCTGCAGATGATAGGGAGCTGCTCCCGCATTGCCAAACTCGGCACATTGGCACCTCAGCAGTCAGCTGAAATCTGGCAGAAAGGAGCCAAATCCCCATGCATTTATATGAAACCTGGTTCATTTTGGCAAATGGACATTTTCTGATGAAAAAAAATGGTCTGATTAATTTCCAACCAAAATCTTTCCTTGTCCTATTTTATTCCATTCTGACCAGAGCACTGCTGCAGCAGAAAACAGGAGTGTGAGAAAGGGTGTGGTGATATGGGGTGCTGCTCCACACTGTCTCCAGACCATGACAATTATTGAACTGCGCTTTCTTATGCCATGAAAAGATAACAAGCTAAATTTGATGAAATTTTGAGCTCAAAACTTGAAGTAGTAGAGAATTAGTTTATCACAAACCCAGGACTCAGACATCTCAGTCCTCTCTACCTAACTTTAGTAAGCTGTGTGCACCTATGATCTGGAAGAATTTTATTTTACTAAAGGGGCAGTCGTCAAATCTGCATAAGCAAACGTCTGTGTATGGTCTTTGATATCCATATAAGTAGTAACTATTCACACATAAGAAATCTGAGTAAAATTCTTGAAAATACTAACAAATTACAGCTGTAATTCAGTTTATCCTGTCCATGCTAGGGGCAGCTTTGACGGTTTCACTGTTGATACCAGTGGAAGTGCTCACTAGCTGAGTACTCACCAGTGTGAGTTGAGGTTATGCACTCAGCCTAATTGAGAGCAAACATATCAAAAAGCTCTTTTCCTTCCCTAAGATTTAATTTTCATGTCCTGGATGTCCTGCCTTCTGAAGCACATCACAGCATGTCGAGAAACACCAAAGGGAGAAGTACAGAACACAGGTAGACAACGATACGCTGGACTGCTGTTTTCATACGCAGTTCCTGAGCCAAATCTGGCCACCTGCATTTTGCTCAGCTTTTTGGCTTGTGAATAGAGAATATTTGCAGCTGGGTAATTAAATCTATTTGTATTTTTCTGCATATGCATATTTTTCAGGTAGAAGTTAAGCATCCATCTTGCAAAATGTAAACTTTGATGTATAGAGGAGATAGCAGTAGTTACTAAAAGAAACATTTCCATATCAAAATGCAGTTTTCTTCAAAGTTTTCTCTTGGATTTTTGAAATTTTTTAATGGAAATTTGGCCCCAGATATTTTCAGCAAAAGCATAAGCAACCAGTGGCTAGAAGGAAACACATCTCTTAAATGTGTACATGCAGACACATAGCAACTTCTCACACATCTAGTGTTCCCACAGTACTGGAGTCTTAACACTTGGCAACAAATAAACTGTGATATTCCCCTGACATTTTCTTTTGAACCCCTAGCCAATTACATTTTTTATTTCTTTTTTTTTTTTTTTGTAAATGTAATGGACATAGAATTTAGATAGTATTCACAACTGCACAACTGCAAAGAAGCTATTCCATAAAGTGACTCTAAGATGTGTAGTACATAGGAAATCAGCTACGATGATCTAATGAACCTAAAATCTGTAAATCTACTAAACTGCAAACAGCAGAAAACAGCACTGGACAGCTGCTTGCATGAGTTGTTATATAAAAGTATCCCTGTAATGGGCATCATTCTCAAATGGGAAACACACTTGTTAGCAATGCAGGAAATTCAATTCTGAAACTAGTCACGGTATGTTATACAATATATAACAATAGCAGCAACCAGAAGAGCCATTTTATCCTATGTTTTGACAGAGTTTTAATTCACAGTTGATTTATAACATGATCATGAAGACCTGAAAGTCCATGCACTGGGTTTCAGCCTGGGGGGGGAACTTTACTTCTAATACTTTATATTAAATGTAGTTTATTGTTGGCCTATTCTAAAGGTATAGAGCATCAAGGACAAAATAAAACAAAAGTTGGTGTCTTTTGGCAGTTTTGTGGCAGTTCTGAGCATCTTCTGAGCGGGGATCACAAATTACATCCTACTGACAAGCGGAACTATTATAAAATATAAACGAAGTAAGGGAAGTTTTTGTTTTGGCGTTGTCTTTCTTTGTTTTTCAAGGTTTTTTTTTTAAGGATTTACAGTTTAAACCCATGAGTAGTGCTTATGCCTCTTTTGAAGCTCAAAATGTGTCAGCTGAACAGAGACAGTAATTTATAAAGCAATCTCACCACTTCTGTACCTCTCCACCCCTTTCTCTCCAAGAGCCCAGATGCTGGCATCACAGTGAGCGGCTCCTCGGTGCAGCCCTCAATGCCTCCCAGGCTGTCCTGGCCCCACTCAGAGCACCGTGTCGATGATTAGACATACTGAGAGGGCACCATGTAAGCACATATAGCATCCAGGAAGCCCCCAGAAATTAGACCCCACTGACTGGGTCCTCCGCACGCCCCACTAATGTCTCTCCTTTCTTTATCCCACCAGCCCTATACCAGCGCGTTGGCCATGGGCTGCCCCCCCGCTACCCTTCCTCTCTGAACTGTCACCTCCCGTCACCAGCTGGAGCACCATAACAGCCCATTGCTCAGGAGCTGGAATTGCAAACAAACCTTTTCACAGATGCTTCTTCTGATGTCTGGGAGGAGCTCGATATCAGGTCCATGGAGCACACAGATTAACCCGTGTATCTGCCAGAAAGGCATCAGATGCCGTCTCAGACGTGCAGCTTCCAGCTGGTAACAGGCTGGTTACAAGGAGGGCGAGATAATTGATGACTGTTTCCATCCAGGTGATCTGGAAAAAGTGAGTGAAGCGGTATTGTCCATCATGCGCCCTGCTTTACTACGTTCCCTTTACTGTCTTACTAGGAGCAAAAACTTCTAGGAGTTAAAACCCTCCAGTACATCAGTGCCATTTACATCCCTGGTGATCCATGGGGCTCTGATTTTTATATTTATGACCAACTGTTTAAAGTCCATTGCTGTTTTGTTTTTAGTGCCTGACTATGGCTTGATTGCCCATTACTGAGGCAATCACTTAGTTCTTTGTATTCAGTGAGCAACACAGGTTAGAGGATGAAGAGATTCCTTTTGGCGTTTACCGGTTGTGAAGTTTCTTCATGTTAAATACTTCATTCTAAAGTAAAGTTATAATCTTCATTCTTTTGCCACTGCAAATAAGAGTTCTACAGGTTTTTTCCATTAATTACTATTTTTCATTCTTAGAAGCAGATCTAAACATTTAGAATAGCGCTTGTGAAATCCTGAGGAATGAATATGAATGGATGACTAATCCTAGTAAACATGCAATTCACAGCATAGGACTTGTATCAGCAAATGCAAGTTAGGCAGCCTCTTAGTACCTTGCCAGAAAAATGCTGCCGTTGTACCCTCCAGGCGTGGTGGTGAGCAAATTGTAGTCAGAGATCCAAAAAGCTGACACAGGGTCTTCAGCAATATGGAAAGGCTCAGGAATCGAAAGGTTTGCCAATGCCCTGTGAAAAGGGTAAGCTCACCACGTGGATCATACCCTTCGTGTAAGGCGTAATCGGAGCTGCAGGGAAGACCCCAAGCACTGAACTTTAGCTGTGAATTTTGCTACACCCACGTTTTCTTCTAGCCTTTCACCACCGATGTAGAGGTGCATCCATTTATCAACTGTGGGAAAGGATTTGATTTTAAACCCCAGCATAGTGGTCACAGCAGTGTAGCTGGTAAGGAGGGGAAAGCTACTGTTATTTGTAGAGCCCCGACTCCAAGTTGCAGCTTTGCCTTGGTCTGCTCCGGGATTGCCAGAGCTACCCACAGACAGATGGTAAAAGAAGGGAGCCCTGCTGCCCCCCGACAAGTAACCAGGGGATGAAAGGCAGCATTGCCCCTCTCTCTGCAGTAGCCTTGAGCTGGAGCACCCTGCAGGAAACCAGGGATCCATTTTCCTCTCCCACCAGCTTTCCCGAGTCAAGGTAGGTAAGAGGGTGAGATATCCCATCCAAGAATATTTCTGCATTTCACATGAAATCAGCTGAAATAAGAAGCTAGATCTGAGTCAGGAACAGGAGTCTGGCAGCCTGGAGGAGGGGGAGAGCATCACAGGTTTGGTCCTTAGGTGCATGACCAAAAAGTGGCTTCTCACTTTTGCTTACGTTTCACTCACTGAAAGCTGTGTAGAAGGATTTAGAGCTGCCTGAGTAGCCTGTGATACTCTCAGTGTAGCCTGAAATTCATCTAAATATTGACTCTTTCAGAGGAGGTTTGATGGAGAAAGGCAGTATCTTGGACCAGAGTATTTGCACTAAAACCCTTGAAGGTCAATGAGCCAGAGTGATCAGACAATTCCAGTTGCTTTTGGGGACTGCATTTATCTTACGAGCCAGCCTTAAATTTTGGATTTTGTACATTATTCAAAGTCTAGATGCACCCAGTCTTTATGTATTTCTTCTTGCTTGTAAGGTCCCTTCATAGCTTTTATTGCCACTGTAATAGTAAAGCTAGCTTTTTAACATGCACAGTAGGACCGCCAAAGCTGTATATATTAAGCAAACGTTTTGGATCAAGTCAGTTTGGCATAAAACAGACACTGACAATTCCAAATGGAAACCTCTTTCCTGTAGCAGCTCCCAGGACCTAGGAAACGAGATGAAAATGCTACCATATTGCATAACCCTGGGAAAACGTTTCTGTGGTGTTGTTCCTATCTGTGCTGCAACAAGTATTGTTCTCAAAATGGCAGTTTGCAAACTGTCAGGATGTGCATATCCACAGCACAGGGCTACGTGGATTTTTTCCCTCTGCTTGGCTGCTCTGTTGGATCAAGCCTTTAGGGCAAATATAAGAAATTGTTAGTCTACACAGGCACATGATGCATTTACATATATGTTAACATATGTAAATACATATACACACATACACATATTTTGGTTAGTATTCAATGCCAGTAATTCACATTTATAAGCCGTGAGGGGCTCCCTAAGCTGGTCACAAGTCTGAGGGTATCTGCCTGCTCACGAGCATGCTGCAGTCACCAAAAGATCCTCAGCTGTT
This sequence comes from Sagittarius serpentarius, assembly GCA_034782735.1. Taxonomy (NCBI): domain Eukaryota; kingdom Metazoa; phylum Chordata; class Aves; order Accipitriformes; family Sagittariidae; genus Sagittarius; species Sagittarius serpentarius. The sequence continues at coordinate 39,199,835 of JAVKLA010000088.1, read as the reverse complement.
GGAGCAAAAAATTCGGAAGGATCCAGCATGGAAATGAGAGAGGTTTGTAAACCCATCTCCTCTCTGCCCGCTGCATCCTCCAGAAGTGGGACCTATCCTCCGGGTTTCTCTCGCTGCACCCAGGTTTGGTGCCACTGGGGTTGGATTAGATCTTACACTTCGGAAAAGGCTCTGCAGGCGAGTGATTGCTGCAGCCTGTGCGGCTGCTCTCAGTAGTGTCCCCGGCTTTGTCCCCAGCTGTGCCTCAGCTCCTCGTTGGCTCTGGCCACCTCCCATGCCCACAACTTCCCCTGCCCCAGCACATATTTTTGCTCTCACGAAGAAGCAGTTTTCCTCCCTCTGACCGAGGTGGGACTCGCAGCCTTCCTCTCTCCGATTAGTCACCCCCTTCTATCAGAGGAAAATTTGCAATGCCCAGTCTGATGCTGGCAAAGCAGTTCAGAGGTAACAGTGGGCCCGCGGAGGTGCTGGGACGGGAGGTGGTACAAGGGTCTGGCTTTTCTCCTTTCTTGATGGCAATGACTGTGCTTTGGTCTGTTTTCCGCAATAAATGCGTACCCCTTACGTTCCTCACGCTGCTGCTTTAATTTTATATTCCTTCTGGAGTAATGCAGTCCCAAAGGTTTTGAAAGCTTGAGCCTGAACTATCAATATCCATGCTACATGTAACCAGAAAAAGGAGGAGATAGATGGGAAGAGCAGTTATGCTAGCTTTCGGACGTGGTTTTGTGAGCTCAGGCTTTCAATAGAGTTTCTCTGGATTTATACTGGTGTAATTAAGAACGGTATATGGTCCGCTGTGGTAAGCAGGCTAGGAAGACATGACCCATTAAAAGAGGCCCTTCAATTTCTACTGTGCAATTTCAGCTGTGTTTTATTCATTTGCTGTTATCGTGCAATGATTCTTTTTTGTGTTTTCTTTGTTTTTTCCCTGCAGCTTGTTTATTTGCCAACACTTGGGAATTTTGCTTTTACGAAGTGTTTACAGTGTTTGCTTTCAGGCACATATTTAAGCATCCGAAACACTTCGGGTTTTAATGTTTGAGGTAAATATAGTGTTACTCTGCCATGTACAACATGTAAATATCTACAGTATGATCATTTTAAAGTACTCGGAGCTGAAGTCCCGTTCCCCTAAACGTGCGCTGTTTTCAATACAGGTAGGTTAGGATTAAATATAAGATGTCTGCATAAATGGACACGGGGAAGTAAAAACTCCTTTCTCCCAAGGCAGCAGCTTAAGTCTGTCCAGATTGCATTAATGCCCAGGTGGGCTGTGTTCAGGTGCCGTGCCGCTTAGCTGCGGTGGGTATTTGCTGGGTATGGTGTGAGCGAGAGGCTCAGGAGAGCTGGACTAAATTCTTCGCTCTGCTACAATCTGCTTTAATTCTCTGTGCGCTTCTGTTCGGCTGAAAGGACTTCACCGTTCCTGATGAAAGTTGAGATAAATGCACTGAAAACTGTGAAAGGCTAAAATAGGAGGTAGCAGGGCTGCGTCGGCAGAGGTGTATTCTGTTCTGCTAATCGTTTGCCGCTGAAGCCCGCGGAGAGGAGGGAGGCTTTATGCTGAACGAGCGTGACAGGGTCACACAGGACTTCATGCACCTCAGGGACAAAGTTTCAGCAAAGAGTTTCAGTTTTTTATCAACAGTCTCTGCAGCTGAAACTTAAACAAAATGGTTTAAAGAGCTCCAACAGTGCCATACAGATGACCGGCTTGGGGGAGCAGGGTGGTTGTTAGGCCATCACCAGCAAGCTTATTGACCACGAAGTTGTGTAGACAATAATCACAGAAAATGTAAGCGTGAAACTGAAAAACCTTTGGAAAATGTCTTTGTGAACACATAGGTTCTCGGAGGATGTTTCCCACCTCTCTATCGATCTGTTGATGTAAGTCACAATGACCGTCCTGCTCAGAAGAAAAAGATTGCTTCCCTCGGAACGTGTATTTGATAAAGATTGTAATCGTTGTTCCCTAACAACAGCAAAATCCATCTGCAACCTCACTGTATGCAGCAAATCTGAAATTCTTGTATGAGAAGGGTGTGTCTTTAGTTAATTGTGGCTGTCTGGCTTATTTTAAGGTATTATCTATATAATAAAGTTTGTTTCACTTAAGGGCCCCAGTTTGCCTTTTAGGCAGTATTTGACGTAGGTAGGAACAGAGGGTGCTCGGCATCTCGGAGGAGACGGCAGCCTCCGAAGAGGCACTCAGTATGGTGGGAGATGCTGAACCACAGCCCTCGTTTCCCACACCACTCCTTACCAGGCTGCTGCTGTATTTATAGCAGCAGTCTGTATTATGTGGCTGTTGCATTCTGCTGAGAATTACTTTGGTGGAGGAATGAGCTTCTGCCCCCGATGGGCATCAGCGCTCTGTTTCTGGCTCACGTTGCGGCTCCAGGAGGGCAAGAACCCAATTGCAAAACCATCCGAGCTTCATTATTTATTAAAGCTGGGAAAAACAAGTTACCCAAGTCATAAATACATGGGTAACATCAGTTAATCCTGTAAAGGCAGTGCTTTTATCACAAAAAGTTCAAGCACAAATAAATTGTTTCTGGGACAAAGAACACATTTACAAATGTGACTGAAGCTACTGGCAGTATTAAGATGAAGATGCGGTGGGGTTTAGATCATGAAATGGGTGATACTGAGGATAGTCCTGAAATAGGCACTATTGTTAGCGCTAAGTATGCTTAACAGAAGTAACGTGCCACAGGTTTAACACAATGGCATGAATAAAAACTAGAACGAAGTGTATGTTGCTTGGCAGTGATGTATTACGTGTAGTGAGTTGAACACATCCTTTGCACTGCAGTTGTGCAACCACTTGCCTGCTTTGGGGGATTGTTTTCCCAGCTCCTGTTTGGAAATGATTATCCTCTTGAAATTAGGAGTTTGTATGCCCTTCTGTAGATGGCTGCACTGAACTAAGTCTGTTTTGCTTCTATGCAGGCATATTAAGATCATTGTGCAAGTGCAGAGATTAAGATTACTCAAAACCAGGGTTGTGTTCTTCTAAAACTAATGTACTGCCCTTCTAATGACTGTATGCAGTGGGCATACGTTAGTATCTCGCCTTCCTGTTACATTCACTGTAATCACTGTTTGATGGATTATCACCTGTCCACTACATGCTGCAAAACAGTGAGAAACACGAGTTTGTATAAATTCGAGTTTAATTGCTTCTCATGCTGGTGGGTTTATTTTATTTTATTTCCAAGGGATGAGGGTCTGGAAAGGGTCTGGTAGGCAGGTTTCAAACCCTTTTGAAAAAAACTAATCTGCATCTCTTCTTTTAGATCACACTCTAATCCCTTTGACTGTTATGATTACAGCAGACTTCAGAAGGTTTTCCACCAATTATAGTCTTCTTTCTCAATGTCATCGGTAGAGCTTAGAAGGGTGCTTTTTTGTCTTCCTCTCTCCCCGCGATGAAGCAGCTGCACAGAAAGCAGATGGTGCCGAGTCAATCCAGTTGAAATTAATGGAGTCAGGCTATCCACACAAATCTTTGCAAAGAAAAAGGAGAGATTCTTTTTTTTGGTGAGTTGCGTACAAGATGTATGTTGTTTGTAAAGGAATTTAGTTCGTGTAAGGGATAAAAAGCTGTAACCAGTGAAGAGGAAAGCCTGCTTTTTAAATCAAAACTCAAATGTAAGTACACAGGAGCCGTCACACTGTCTCAGTGGAAGCCTCCACACTTTTAGTTGAAGGACGGAGTAATATTTCTCTTCTGGCAAAGTTCTGTTTAAACCATAACTGTGCATGCGATGATACCACACACAGCCAAGTTTCACATGCAGATTACTAACAAATTTGTAATGGAACTGGACTCGTTTGAGCCCACATGTGGCAAGGATCACAAACCTCTAACAATGCAAATAGTCCTTAAAAAAACTGATCAAAATTGTGGGACTGCATGAATAGGCATTTGTACATTGGTGTTTATAGTCCGTGTCCCTAAAAATCTGCTTGCAGAGGGGAGCAGATTTACAAAGGTCTTTGATGTCTACCGGGAGTTTCGAAAACACTTAAGCAATTAGGCTCTGAATACCTTTACGACTGGTACAAATTAAGTGACGAACTTATGCAGGTGCTTTTGTGAATCCCACTAGGCTCATATAAGCATAAAAAGGTGCCTAAACAATGTTTATATGTTTGCTCCATGGTCCTTAAACCTTTAGGTGACATATTTTGTTCCCTCCTCTGAGTAATAGAATTGTCTTCTTGCTGTGAGTAATCCACTTGTCAGAAGCTAATGCCACGTCTTGCAGGTGGGGTCATGGCTGGTGTTGAGCCAAGTGAGCTAATTCTCCCTCTTTGCTTGCTGCTGCCTGGAAAAAGTCCAGAAGTGCGTTGCACGCACGGAGGCAACAAGCACGTTTGCTGGAGCCCACCTGTGTTTGGCACCAGGGAATAGTAGCCTGGGTTTCTAAGAATGGTTCATTCAATACAGGACTGTAGAGCATGGTAGATGTATACTAGCCAGCTTGGTTAACGCGGGGCTGTGTCAGGAAAAGTGCTGGGTGGATGTGTTAGAGACTTCTTTCTGAAAGAATGTGTCACAGTCTGGATGTATTAAATATATCTGTGTTGGGGCTGGAGTCTCACACTGTTGTGATAAGACAAAATGACAAGTGTACTCTGAGCAACAATCTTACATATTTTCAGCAAAAATGTAAAAGCTTTTTTTTTTTTTACTTACAATAATCAGGGAGTTAGAAGAAAAAATGGCAGATATAGTATAATAAGGATGAAAAAGCATTTCAAGAGGAATACCAGAAGATACTGATTAGGCACGAAATGTCTCAGGTTATGTACAAACAGAAAAAGCTGCCTCAGGATTGCAGCAGAATCCTGTTGCCAAAGGTGTAAGCTCTTTACAAACAAAGCGTCAGGAAACCTAATGCAGCCCTCACTCCTGGAATGACAGAGGGAAACACTGGAGGCCACAGGGCAGCAATCAGGGATTCATATTTTCTGCCTCTTTGACACAAGTGGCATTACATGGTGCGTGGCCTTTATTTGTGTTACATTTGGGCTTATGCACTGACATTTTGGTTCGGCGTAAGGCACATCTAGCTAAGTATTGCCATTTCACGTGTGAGTGTTGGCTGGAGAGGAGGGAGAAAAGGAAAGCTTTCTAAAAGTGAGCTTGTTAGCATAAAAGGGAAAACTACTACCAGCTGATATTAGGGTGAAGTTTTATAATTGTCAGCCAAACCATCAGGCGTTTTAGCCATATACTTTCCTGCTTGAAACATTTTATTCTCTTCTACTTCAAGACTCAAACAATCTTCAGGGATTTATAGCATTTACTTAAAAACAGCAAACATTTTCAATTATTTCCACATTGTTCAGGGACCATAACTTACTTAATGCTATGAACTATCGCATTTCTCAGAGACTGCTGTGAAATGTCACCTCTGAAAGATGGCTCCCTTGTTGGTAGCAGTGAAAGCCCCATTTGTAGCTTTCATTTTTTATTTTGATTTAATTTTCAGACAATTCAACTTTCACACCATGCATGACTGACTAAATTAATTTTACTTGTCAGAAGAGAAAAATTTTCATAATTAAAATCTAAAACAAGGGTGGCCTTTTGCTTGCCGACCACATACTTCACATCTGCTTTCTTTTCTTCTCTTGTGGTTGGCTTTTGTTCTGGACATAGTCTGGGGTTGGGTTTTGAAAGGTCTTTTCCTCCCCAAGCTATTAACAATGGACAACCTTCAATAATTTGTCTGAACTTTGGAAGAACTTCAGTGAATGGGCCAGATGCGCTGTGGTTGTCTACATGGAGACAATCCACTCTTGTTTTTCAGGCCAGTGCAAGACAAGTTGGTATCACGTGTAACTGAGCTTTTTATGTGTGGGAATTCCCCCAGGAATACCCTGGTATGAAAAGCTGAGTGAACTTGCTTGTTGCTCTGTCTAAAACCAGACATGTTCTAGCAAGGTGGTCCCAACACATCCATCTCATCCCTCTTTGGTTGATCTCCTGTAGCTATGAGGGACCATCAGTTGTGCAGCAGGTCTCTGTGCGTTGTGCACATCCGTTCCCCAACTGAGCTATTGAGTTGTTTTGCACAAGCTGGGAGTCGGCTATCTCATGGGAATAACCTGAATTTCTTTCCTGTGATGTGGACAGTCACCACGCAGAGAAGCTGAAGGTGGAGAATCCCATTCCCACCACCCAGCTAGTGAGTAAAGACTAATTTAGTTAATTTAGTTTGAACTGGCCTTAGATCCAAGGCCAGCACAAGTGTCCTGGTTTCAGCTGGGACAGAGTTAATTGTCTTCCTAGTAGCTGGTACAGCGCTGTGTTTTGGATTTAGTATGAGAAGAATGTTGAT
>JAVKLA010000088.1:39146587-39193373 GCA_034782735.1 Sagittarius serpentarius | reverse complement strand
ACCCCCCCCCCCCCCCCCCCCCCCCCGATTCTCTCCCACTGGGTGGGGGGAAATGAACAAGCGGCTGCGTGGTGCTTAGTTGCTGGCTGGGGTTAAACCACAACAGCAAGGCAGTAGGCAAAGTTGACAGCAAAATGGTTGTAGCTCCACTACCCGCTTTGCCCATGGGAAGCTGGGTTGGTTATCTGCCTGCTTGGTCCAGGCAATCAGGCAAATTTCTGGCTGTTGGGGAGGCTCTGTCATCTCAAAACACACCTGGAAAAAGCACACTGAGTTCTTCTCCCAAAAGCTGGGCTTGTTTTCATCAAGAATCCACGCACTATTCTCTAAATATACTTGCCACTAAAACCTTATGCAAATACTTATTACAGCTAAGCCATGGTCATAATTTCCATTTCACTGAGGTCAGTTGCGTTACATTTTTAGGATTAGTTGCTGGTGGTATAAATGGCTTACATTCCTCTTTGAGGGTGCTGGTTTTAAATTAAATATAGAGCTGTGTTGTGTGCGTCCACTTTAGGCTTGCAAGCTGCTAATGTGCTCTCTTTAATCAAAATCCATTACCTTTCGTAAGATGCAAAGGATTAACACTTAAGTGACTCTAGGGACACTGTTCAGTTAAAGTTGCACTGATAAAGTCAGTGCTACATGTTATTCATGCTCTCCTATTGAGATAAATGGTCCCCGGGAAGTGCTGAACTGAGCAAGCCAACAAGCATAGAATTTCAGAGGTTAATTGTATTCACAGTCTTTTACAAACATAGCTTTAAAGGGATTATTTCTCTGTTCTTTTTTTTTTTGTGTAAGCTGGTTAAAATTTTTCTAAATGCTATATACATCCTTCATACAACCTGGTAGTGTTTTCCTTGCTATCAGGAACATGCTTTTTAAAGATATGGAAACAGAGATCTGTGTGCACTTATGTTAACAAAAGTTTATCTTTCAGTTAGCCAAGGTAGAAAAAAGTGAGAAAATCGGAGGTTTCAGTTGCTACAAAAAAGTGAAGGAGAAACAAGATTTAATTTTAAGCTGTGTAGAGTGAATACTGGAAATGAATTATATTTTTAATTAAGTTTGTCAGCATGCCACGCGTGGCTGAAGCTTAAGGAAATATTATGGAAGTGTGGAAAGGTAGGGCTAGAGAAGGTAGTGTTTTATCTGGGACATTCTTGAGGAGAATCATGGTACATGTGAACGATCAGCCGCTCTGCAGCTCATCTGAGTTATCAAAACAATGGTCTAATTAAAGAGAGATCTCCCCAGCAACCTTTCCTCACTAATATCCATTGGCATCTGAACGGGGGGGGGCAGGGGCTTCTGTAGTAAAACCAAAGTGCTCTCGATGCAGAAAATGTATTTAGCAGAAGCATAGTTGCAAATTTACTAACAAACTTACAAGTTTAACCAACATAATGGATTTACCCCAGCTAGTAGTAACCTAAATGGAAGGAAATGAAAAACCCACTTTTATATCTTCCTCAGCCTTGGAAAAGTTCCAGTCCATGTCTCCAAAGAGAGCCCCCAGTACAGCAGGCTGTAGCCTGGGCAAAGGGCAGCTGCTACCTTGCTTTCAGCAGCTGAGTGGCTGCTTGTCCTTCCTGATACAAAAAGGTCACATTTTTACCGAGCTCTAATTTAAGGGTGTTTATTTACATGCTCTAAACTTGAGCATGTTATTTCACCTTTGTGCATGAACAAATGGAAATGTCTCTCTTGATCCTGGTAAATCTACTTAAGCATTGATTCTTCTCCATCAAAGGGAATTGAAGCAATTCGTTGTCCTTACAAGTATCTTTTTACTGCTTTTTCAAGGAGTTTCCCACTTGTTCTTAAGCTATTGGGAGGGGGGGTAATCTCTTTCTTTAATCACTATTCCTTTTTCCCCGTCCTCTGCAGAAATTAGCAAATAGGGTCCTGTGTGTCTTCCCTCTTCATATCCTCTCATCCAAGTAATCCTCTGGAGTTGGGGTGGAGGGAAGCGTTCTCTGGGCCACCTTTGGGACATGAGTATCAGGTGCGATTAATCCTGTTGGAGTGGGACAGGAGATGCAGAGGTCAGGTCTCATTGCTTTCCCTTCCTGGGAGAGGGTTTCCATGCTGGAGAGCTTTGGCAATGCTGGTTCCTTTGACAAACACACAGATGTCCAACCTGAAAAGGTGGGGAATTCTGCTGCTCGTGCAGCCAAGGGAGGTTTCTTGTAGTTTCTCCCCAGAAGCAGGATTTCATCTGAGATTTTTACTGTCACTGAGAATTGACAGAATCCTGAAGTATCAATATACTTGATGTGAGTCAGCTTGCAAACTCTTATTTTTTCACCGTGCAACATCCTCAATATGCCACAAGAATCATTAACCTACGCAAATTAACTGCATCCTCAAAAAGTATAAACAAGCTAATTTTAAGCATCCTTTAGGTCTGAGCAAAATGTATCTTGTGTGCTAAAACACTGAAAATTAGAATACATGATGGTGAGAAGAATAGCGTTTGACACTGTGTGCTTTAATCTTCAGAATGCTTAACGAACACTAGCTGATTAATAATTTAATACGTAATGTATATTGAAGTGTAAATAGTGCAAATACAAGTCTCACTTTATATTTTGACTTGGCTTCCATGACTAAGAATTTTTTTTCCAAACAATGTTGGTGTAAAATTAATTGAGAAGCTAAACAAGCTTGTGCAATCACTTAACTTTTCAAACTCCAAGTTTAAAAGGTATCGCAGTAATATAAAACCTTAATGTATTGAAAAATAAAGAATTGCATTTACTTTCTTTTTAATTTCTGGATTGGATGGTCAATAAATAATATGGTTGATAAGCAAACAATTGTTAGAAAAGTCCTGTGCTGGACTGTCACACTAGCTGTCATGCTAAATTGCATTTCCAAATGACACATCTTTCATTTGACACTTACAGAACAAATTAGGCAGAAAAGCACCTCCTATTCTTAAATACTTTTAGCCAGTGGGCTTTTCAAGGCTAAATAGACAACATACACGAACTTTGAAGTAGCAAATGGTACTACTAAAAATCCATTAATATGCACATTAGCAAAAATTTGACAGGCCCTCGTGGCCCTTGTTGGAGACAACTAACAAGGGATGTTTCACAGGACCAGCCAGACTTCCATGAGGTTTGCTTTGTTAATTATTTGTTACTGTGAGTGCAGTGATAAAAGCATGCTAATATGCCATACTTTTTCTTTCCCCTTGCCTAATTAAGGGCAAACTCATCTTTTGAGCAAGAGAATACAGTGGCTTGCTTTCAAAAACTTTCTATTAACTTCCTTTTCTTTTCACTGTGTTTCTGATTCTCCTATAATTATTATCAGGGAAGCAGCAATCCCCTGACTGCAGCTAGGTGAATAGCGTTAGCTATCAAATTAGTAAATATTATCTGTGTTTGCAAGAGCCAGCAAAAGTACAACAGTATGGTGAGAATCCTAAGTGAATGTCTAGGAAATAGATCTCCACCGGCTACAAGTTGTCATAGGACCTCCTTGGCCTGTGGAAACTTATACCAGCAGTGGATTTGCCCACTGATTATATGGTCCGAGCATGCAGTGAGTGCTCCTGCATCATCATCCTTTTGTAAAATCTAGCTATTTATATAGAGCTCTTATGATTGACAGTTTTAGCTTAAGGCTGGGCTGATATGTTGTGGCTCCTGTGTAAGCAGACTGGATGCTTGCTAAGGTTGAAGGTTTCTGTAAGCCCTGCTTCTGTTCAGCAAAAGCACTTCAACATATGCTTAGCTTTAAGCCCGAGGATAATGACATTCCTGTCCAGTAAAGCACTTAAGCAAATGCTTAAATTTCAGGGTAACAGCAGCCTTGCATTAAGTAGATGCTTGCCTTTAAAGAGACAAGCCAATATTCTTTGTCAGTATCTCCTTAGCTACTAGTCGTAGATCACCCAACTCCTCCTGCACTTCCCTTGCAAACAGGATCAGTGCCTTTTCAACCTTTTGCAAGATCCTCAAAGGTTTATACCATTCCTGTCCTTCCCATGAGATTTCCTTGAAAAAAATACTCTAGAGGTGGCTCCCCATGTGGGTCTAGAGTTGAACATGAGGATTGTGTAGATGTGAGGCAAAAGGTTTCTGTTTCCAGTGTGTGTTTAGGACTTGCAGTTTTACCAGTCCTGAAGCAGTACGTAATGGTTCATACTGGATCAGCATAATCTGTCTCTGAGCTGTTTCGTCCTTAATCAGGCTGATGCTCAGGACACTTGGGGGTATTTTTCTTGTTTCTCCATTTCTTTGTACAACAATTCCATCCACCCTCAAACATCCCCTGATGAATATTTTTAGTACGCATAAGAAAATCTCAATCACTGAAATCCTGGGGTGCTTTGAAAGTTCTCAAAGTTAGATTTTGCAGTGTCAGAAGTGTTTGCACTACTCTTACCTTTGTGCGTGCTATGGCTGTTGAAAAGCACTACCACTGCCCGCTCCTCAGATATGCCCTACCCCTTCACTGTCTTCCCAAGAAGGTGTCAAAAGTGCTTTGTTTCTTTTGTTCTGCAGCACCGTCCCCTTAGAAATCTTGAATTGTGTACTTGACCATCATGTTGCTTGGGAAGGTGGGAACAGGGTTCTTAGTCTGCGCATCTCTCACCAGGCTTTCTGGGGCACGGCGTTACCTCCCCCTTTTCATATCAGCTCAGCCTCCGCTCTTCTCTTGTTAAACACTGCAGCACCACGTCTTCACTTAAGAACATAATAGCTCTTTTAAGCTGTTCTGTTTCTCTCTCCTTCAGAATTACATAGTTAAATCCATTTGGCTTCTTGTCAGTTTACTCTCCTTGAATACTGAATTATTTTTTTTTCCTTTAGATAGATAGTCAGTATGGAGCACCATTAACAATTTCGGCATTTCTTAAGCCTAAAAAATAAATAAAAATGAGAGCAAAGTGATTCATGATTGTGCTCCTGCACAACAGGCCACAACGTTCTACGTAATCAGCCTCTTTCAATATGTACAAAAAAATTTATTTCCATTCTGCCTTAAAAGTAGCACCTCGTTGAACCAAATTGAGACAGTAAAATTATTATAAATGGAAAGATGATATTAAATGTATGGAAACCACCTTCACAGGCTATTCAGGTACCAAGGAGAGAAAAATAAGAGGAACAATGGAGTATTGATGAAGAAATTATTACTAATGGCTTGAAAATTTAACAGTCCCCAGGTGGAGCTTGGTTTGAAATACAGAAGTGTTGATGCGTGGCTCAGATGTGAGTTGAACGTGGGTTGGCTGGGCACACAAAGGACTGGAAGTGCTGGTTTTGTGCCCACTTCTGTCACCAACCTGCTGTCTGAGTTTAGCAGACCTTTGCTTCCTTTTTCCATGGTGCAAGGAGATGAGACACGGAACCCTGGGTTCATGGGGATGATGCTTAATCAGTTTGCGCTGGTACGTGCAAATTTGCAGCCTGGTTGCTTTACCATAGGGTGCAAAAACCTCATAGCCTTAAGTGTGTTTTTCTTGAAATAAGGAGCTGTTTGCACCCACCTTGTTGTGTTGGTGGACAGCTAAGGCATTTGGTGACTGTGGAGCACCCAAAAAGTCTTCAGGAACCAAACCTGCATCACAGCATGTCCCAGTGTGATACCATTCTGGCTCCCATCATGTCTGCTGTTTTAGCAAGGGAAAAGGCTTTTGGAGAGGAAAGTCTGCATTTGCTGAAAATGGCAGGCTGGTTGTTTGAGACATTCCTTGCCCCTACCCTTGTAATCAGAGCTGGATTCCTTCTCTCTTTGAAGCTGACTAATGTAGTTTATCATATAAAACCCATTTACTCAGGCTATATGCGGGAGGAAGAAGGGTGAACTTCCCCATAATGCTCATGAAATACTTTGATATCTTAGCCTGGAAGGCACCATAGAAATGCAATGGATTATTATTAATGAATTAACTAAATGATTAATTTAGTTAAAAGCTAAATTATTTAATTATTCATTAAATTAGCCCCAAACGTGATAGCAGCAATGAGACAAGCACTCGGTCTGCAAAGCAGTAACACAACTCGCATTAAAAAGTTGTTTTCTCCATTATTTAATGAATTAAAGCTTTGGTTATAAACAAGTCATTCAACAGCCTCTTCAGTCATGGTACGACTGATGCCTCTCTGGTGTGTCGTTACAGATGATAGCAGTGTGAGATTGGAGACAAGATGAGGTCGTTCCTAATGAAGAACAACTTAACCTTTTTGGTAGTGGGATGTCTAAAACTAATTAATCCTATTCTTAGAAACTCTAAGGTGAATAAAGATACGTTGTTTAATAGAAACTTCCCTCAGGAGAACAATTGGGGGTTTACCAAAACTGCAGAGGTATTCCAGAACTTCAGCAAATTTTCTAAGACCACACATGTGAGAGAGGGAAAGTGAAGCCAGATTCATTTCTGATATGTGGCTTCACTGAAATCAATTAAACACACAAAAAGGGAATTTTGGCTTGCTTATTTTTCAGCTGCACAACTAAGCCAGCCTTTTGGTGTGTCCCTCTTTCTCCAAACAGAACTATTTGAAAGCAAAAATGAGGATGGGATATTTCTTACTGTGTTCTGGTTTACCTTCTCTGCAATAAGAGAAGCTTTTGAAATAATCACTTGCCAAACAAATGGCTTGAGCGCATGTGTAGGTTGGACTGCACAGTCGACCCAGCAGCGATGGGTGAGGCTGTAGTATATTCAGAGACGGGTGATAGCCTGTACAGGTAGTGAGAGGAAACACCCTTGAGAAGAGCATAATTTGAATACATAGGGCAGACCTCTGAAGAGGAAAAATGGCCTCTGCAGGAGCTGTTGAACGTAAGTTCAAGGGTAGGTGTTCAGGTAATAGCTGTATGTGCAGTGGACACGGTGAGAAATAATTTCTCTGGTCCGTGGAGGGTTTATGGATTTTATTCGTTAGTGGAACTACAGTAGCATGTTCCTGAGTTTTTCCCAAAAAAAAGAGCTGTAAGAATGTGACTGTAAAAGGAGCATTTCTGTGATGGTAGGCACTCATCCAGGATGTAGGAGATCAGAGTTGAAGCCAGGCTTGGGCTGAGCTACTGTGTGCTCATCCAGCTGCCTCTCCACATGGAGCAACCCCAACAGAGAGACTGGAGAAGCTCAGCTACAGGGCAGCAGCAGGGAAATGCCTCTGGGATGTGGGAGAACAGCTTTCTGTTTCCAGGATCATAGGAGCATGTGTTTCCCACTTCCCAGGTGAGAGGTCCAATTAGCTGTTCACCTCTTTCTCTCAAGATACTTCATCTTGGAGGTCAGAGACCTTCCCCAACAAACATTTTGGTGAATTTGCTGTCAAAGGTGTTTTCTTTCCTGGCATACTAATGTTTCTGAACAGAAGGATGCTCCGTTAAAAATCCTCAGCCAGCTTTAGCGAGCACTTGATAGAACTGATCTACCTACATCCTTAAATTTCCAGAGCACCTCTGGTCTGTCCTTAAGCACTGCCCTTTCTTCCTGGAGACTGCAAGGACTGGCCCAGGCGACGTCTCACGTTGACCTGGGCAGTCAGAAATGTCGAGGCAGCCAGTCCTGGCAGGGGAACGTATCCTCAGCCTCTTTGCCATACAGTGAATTTTCTTTTCTGCTCAGACCGGCATTCCTTTTCCTTTCCAATTCTCTTCTGCAGACACATGAATGCTAACTGACACTGCCATTATCATCTTACGAGGCAAAAGTCAAGCTGCATTTGGGAAGAGCTATTTAGCCAGTTCCGTGAAGTCTCGCAATTCAGATCATCTATCAACCACTGGAGTCTAGGCCTTGATTCTGCATCATCCCAGACGTACAATTAAATCTATCATCCTAACTTGTCCTATTGAAGTCTGCTGGCAGGCACAAGGCTTAAGTCATGTATGTCCTTGAAAGATTAGACCCCTTATTCTTCTCTAGCACTTCAAATAGAATGGTTGGAAGACAATTTCTTGTAAAGTTCACTGTACCTCCACCTGCAGAGCAGCTGTGGGCAAAGGGCCCTGTGTTTTATGACTATTAATAATTCTAGCCTGTGCTACAAAAATATATGAGAAACTTCAGCAATTTTTTTAGCTCAGTACTTAGAATTCTAGAATTAGACTTTGAGACATCTTGTTTCACACATACTGCAGAGGCGGAGAATGGAGACAAGTTGTCATGCATGAATGAAGATGCTGGAAATTAGATGAAAGAGATTTCCCACCTCCTAATAAAAGTCAAAAGTGACTCATCTGAAATAGAGGAGATTAACAGTGGCCAATAATTTGAGTACTGCTTTGCTAATGTTTGATGTTGGATATTCTTATGAAAAATATGACCCAAGAAAATCTGTGTGAAGTACTTGTAAGCCAGAGACTTGATAGCTTCATGTGAGAGCCATTTTTAGGCCAAAATTTTGAAACAGAAGTCTCTCTGCTGTCTTCTTCCTCAAATCTGAAAAAGCTTTTAGAAGGATTTTTTGGTCTGTTCCTAAAACAAGAGTTGACGGTTTCAGAACATCTATTTCATAAAATAAGAAAGAAAAATGGTCTCAGGTTAGTGGCCATTAATATGTCAGCTAGATAAATCAGATGTCTTCTACCCTGGATCTTAATAACAATAATAATAAAAAATTCCACTTGGGACAATGAAAAGTAGGAAAATAATCACCAGTAGACCTTTATTTCCTCAGGTTCCAGGGGGGAACTATGAAAATGTTAATTCATAGAGGCACTTAAAAATGCATTGCTTAAATTTATCTATATCATGAATTCTGGCTGACAAAAAGTTACTTTAAACTGATTTACACTATCCATCATGAAGTATCTCTTCAAATGAAAAGATTTAGATTTTAACATAGGACCGTGAACTCCCAAGGACTTTCAGACACTGAACAATGAGTTCAACCATCCTCTTGAGAAGCTAGCGTGATCTACAGCCTCCAGAGGCTCTGTATCTCACTATTTATCGCTGCAGAGAGATCTTTCAAGACCTGTGTGCTTGACAACGTACAGATCTCAGATGCTGGCTGGGGTTTGGCCTGGATTCCCACTACCTGTAACTTCTAGCTGTGCAACCAGGTGGGAGGGGATTTGCCTCTGACGTAAACCTTGCAAACAGGAATTTGGCTTGGTTGTAACAGGAGGTGACTGGGGACCAGCAGACAGGCAGATTCTGCAAAGGTTTTATTAGCGTGTTGTGGAAGAAAATTATTTCTTTTCCATTTCAAGAGGGAAGAGGCCATAAGGTTTGTGGTTTTGAGGCTGCAGCAGGGCACGTTTCCAGGCTTATTCAGGTACAATTGTCAGTGAAGCTCCAGTGAAGGAAGCGATGAGTTTAGAAACAAATATTGCCTAAACCACTGTCTTTCTGTCCATCAAGAGGAGAGCACATGTGGCAGTGGGCTTTCTTCCCTCCTTATGTGTGAAGATAAATTATGCACTGAAGAATTCCTCTTCTGAAGCCTTTTAAACAGGATTCCTGCAAAAGTGTCTTGGAACCTTTTCCCTGTGAATCTCCATTCGGCTCATCTTACAACTGAGCTACTTCACAAACAGGGAAAGAAATCCCCCAGCTTTGTTTCAAGTTAGGGATTTTCAGGTATGTAGGCTTCAGTCCCTTTAATGGGAGAGAGCTGAGAGAGATGACATAATCATATATTAATGACACAATAAGCTACTTACTAGCCTCTCTGACACTGGAACTTGGCTCTGGGGAGGCAGTCAAAGCATCGTCTATTTGAAGGAGCAAAGGTGAGGCATCGCACTGGTGTTTCTATGAATATTTCATAGCTTAGAGCAGTAACCTGTCTATTCCCCTTACAGATGCCTGCTTATGTTTTAAACAAAATGCAGAGTGTAGCCATAAGCAGATGTACATTTGTTTAAATTTTCCATTGTACATCAGTAAGTTGACTGAAATTGCATGGGCAGAGCGTGAAAACATTGTACAGTGTAGAGGAAGAAGGGAGGAAAAGAGACCTTTAGGGTTTAACAGCAATTTTCTCGTACTCCTCTCAAAAAAAAAAAAAAAAAAAAAAAAAAAAAAAAAAAAAAAAAAAAAAAGAGAGAGAGAGAAAAGCACGTAATCAAAAAACTGATAACAAACCTCATCTGCTGCCGATGCCTTGCACCTGGGGCACGCTCGCTGCGGCAGTGGGACTGGTCCTGTGACGTCCCACGGCAGGATGCACCGCTGCCGTGTGGTGCTGCAGGAGAAGAGGTGTCTCGTGTGCTGTTTTTGTTACACAAACAAGCAGCTTTGATTCCACCACGTCAAAGGCAATAGTAATGGTAACATGTATGCCTCTAACAGTGATTGCCCTTTCTGTGACTCTTGCTGTTTCATTTACTCAGCAGTTTCAAGGCCAGGCTGTTTCTTTGGAAGGTATTACTAGAATAAAAAAAATAAAAATCCAAGTCTTTCTCAATCGCATTTTATGTCTCGTATACTGGTGTTAACCTCTAGCAGTGTTCCCCAGAATTATCGTTGATGGTGGCCCGTGGATCAACTTTAAATTTAGTTTCCTGGCATTTTCTGGACTTCTTCACAGTATAAAGTACTGGTGGCTCTGCAATGAAAAGTGAAAATTACGTGTAGTTTTTTGGTATTAAGGTAATGACAACTTTCAGCAAATTTTTTATTTCACAAACTTTCACAGCTAACGACCTTCAAAAGTAACAGTATCCCAGTGCCGTTTTGTATGTGCTTCTACTGCAAGAGGAAAGTAGGTAGCTTAGAGGACTAGCATCTGAATGCCATGTGTAGTATTTGATGCACAGCTGCCATTAACAACAATGGGAATTGTGAGTCTGACGAACCATCGTGCAGAGCAAAGAAAATTCAGCCCTGGGGGTTTACTGTGCAGTGTTCAGAAGTGCAAGGCAAAATACGGACACAAGTAAAGACTACGAAGCTTGTTTCTCTTTTTGTGCCAATAAAGAACAGCATTTTAAAGTCTCATGAATAATCCATGTCCCTGTTTTGTTATTTAGGGTTTTTTAATTGATATGGTAAAAGACCTTCTAAGCCTGACTATTTAAGTTCAGAGTTTGAGCCCAGCTGCTTGTAACCAGGTGATGAAGAACCCAACTTGCTCTCAACCTCAGGGCTAGGCACTTACAGGGTCAAGAGCTTTGCTCACTGGCTCGCTTCCCTCTTGAAATAAGCAGACTAAGCTGTGTAAATGGCATGAAGGCCCAGAAAAGCCTTGGCTGTGCTCCTCTCCCTGGTGTTATTTGATGAGCTACTCGGCATTGGAGCTGATTTAAAAAATAAAATAAAACCACAGTTTTCATCTGAGTTCTTCCAGCTATTTTTAATTATTCATTTCTTGAATCACAAACATAAAAATGTTCTGGGTTAGTTTTGATGTTTGTTTAGTCTCTTTCCATGGATTTTTTTTTTTTTTTTTCCCCAAAAAGAATATTCAGTTTCCTAACCAAATCTGGTCGGGACCCGGCTTGCAATATTTGTCCCGCACACATCTGAATGAGGAGGCAATGAGTTCCCTGTGAGCAGTGATTTCATGAGGGAAACAAGACAGTGCCTTGTGCGCAAGGACAAAACCTGGGCCAAAGCAATTAGTTTTCTAAAACTAAATGGACCGTTGGATCAACTTTCTCTGATTTTCCACATGGCATAGCCTTCAGAAGTTCAGCCCATTCTCGTTTAGTGACACAAAAGGCAATTGCATGGTGAAAACTTTTTCCTCATTGATATTTTTATATAAGGCACAGTCTTCCTCTGAAAAGTCAAACTCTTCTTGGCAAAAGGTCAGCCCCTCTTTGCGCTCTTGGCTCTGTCCATCCATGTCAGCAACAAAATATATTTTCCTTTCTTATTGCTTAATCAGTGATGGAAACCAGGCATGAGTACAGGGTAAGTGCTGGACCTTAGCTTTAGCACTCATGCTCTTTCTTGTACACACAAGCTCAAATGAGTTACGTTTGTCTGTTAAAAAAAGTGAATCACTGATTTGGGAGCCAAATTTGACTTCGAATTCCTTTACTGTTTGTGAGTAAGTGTGAAAAGAGAGGAAATGGGAGGAGAAAAAGCAACATGAAATTCAGATCCAAAGTGGAGTCTGAAGGTCTGGCACACAAAGATGCTTTTGAGTTGGACACAGGGCGCATCTGATATCGAAGTTTAAGAGAAGTTTGATCTCCTGTGTGTCACTTCTATCTTCATGTTTCACACTAAGTTGGAGTTCACCTTCCGTGAAGGTTTTTTTTTTTTCCCCTTCAAGCTTTCGTTTCTTGTCTTGCCACTACCTGGAAAAATAAGTTACATGGAAGATAAGCTGGAGGATTGTTCTTAGGTATAAGGGTTTTTTTACAGTTTGTTGTAGTTCCTCACCGTGCCTCTTTGAAGGCATCTCTGCAGTGTGACATTTCAAAAGGAATAGAAGAGCAGCCACGGGATGCTGGCAGGAGGAGAGATTTGGTTCGTTTATGTTCCTTCTGTGGGTAATTTTTTTTTTTTTTTCCTGGAGAGTAAAATTGTCTCCCAAAGTGGGAAAAGCTCCATCATTTGGAACATTTAAGAACAGCGAAGAAAGCATTAAAAATGAATGATCTGGCTCAGCACTAAGGGTTTTTGTTGGGTTAGAGGCAGAGTATGGACAAAGTGGCATAATAGCTTTTTTCAGCTGTGGTTTTCATGGTCCTAAAATGCACTTTACTTAAATAATTCACTTCCCTGTGTTCCCAGTAAGCTCCCACCTGTCCCTTTCACAGCACGCACTAGTACTGTATTCATAAGTGATGTTACATTTGTGAAGTCATTTTACCGCCAACTCTTCTATTTTTTTTGTATTTTTTGTGACCTAAGAAGTCCTTTGGAAAAAAATCTTGCTTAATCTTTTAGTTACGCATGTCCCAGTGTTACAGCCACACCAAACAATGGAAGGATGGATATTTTTTTAGCAGTATAAATGTGGAATCGTGCACTTGGTGGTATACCTAATTTGATTGTGGAATGTTGGAGACAGCACTCAAATGACACAATTACAGCTTATGCAATTAAGTAGTCATTTGTCCATACAAGTTCCTCACTGCCATGCACAATGGCACATGTGAGACATTATACACAGTTGTTTATGCTGTGGCTGGGACAAACAGAGTTTAGCTGTTAAATATTTGAGATCTGCATTCATTCATTTTACTTCTTTTTTTTTTTTTTTTTATCACTGCTTTCTGATTGATAGCTATTCAAAAAGTGTTTCTCTGGGCTATGTTTGTTTGTATTTTCTGGGTAGAAGTGTATACTGTATCTATTAAGACCTTGTGTTGTCTGTCACTTTCATTTTATTCAATCATGTACCTGTCACTTTTGCTAAAACATGACTCCCATTTTTATGTGGGCTGTTTCTTCTCTTTCTTCCAACATCCCTTGAAAGTTAGCTTTTCTGAAATCATATACTACATCTTCAGAACCAGCCCTTATATCTGCTCCAGCAATCAACCACAGGTGCAATTTTGTGAGTACAACCAATTGCAGGAGGAAATTATAGAACTTAAAGATCAAGCATCTCCCTGATTTGTAAGCACAAATAGCAAGTATAAATGAAGTCGATGGGAACTCTAAGTGCTCAGAGCTTCTCGGTGTAAGGCTGTTGTTTGCACCCACAAATTAGATGATAAGAAATCAAATCCTACTATTCGCAGTGTCAGTTGATTGCAGGATTCATGTGGGAGCCTGAGATGAAGTCCCTCTAAAAATGTGACCCTTGAAGCTTACTTGTGCTTTTCCAATAAACAAGGGATTTGTCAGGCACTGTTGGCTAATCTGTCTGATTGGCGTCTTCAGCAGTGGATGGTATCCCCTGCTTCATATTTTAAAAAATGAAATTAAAAAATGGGGAAACTAAATGTAAGGCTGTGGGGATGCAGAAAAGTTGCTCACAGGAAGCTAAGGGGTGACCTTATAGGATTCAGCCCCATATATGCTGTTGCCCTACAGTAAATATCAGCTATGAGATTTAGCTCACGGGTCCTGGGACAAGAACTGAGCAAGAAACTCACCCGGTCCCATTCCCCTTCCTTCTCTTAGCATGCTTGGGTCTCTGGATTACACATTCCTCAGGCAAAGGCTGTCTCCCGCTACATCTCTCTACATTTATGGTCTCCATCTCATTGTGGTCAGGTGGAGACAGAAATCGCGGTGGGTAAGTTGCTGCATAATCTCTGTGCCTTCTTGTGTGCTTCTTAAAAAAAAGAAGTGTAAAATGTTTTATGTAGTCCCACTGTTGGGTTATAGGTTAAACTCAAATGCAGCCATATTTTTTGTATTGTTTGAGCCTCTTACACTTTGGACTAAAAGGTAATCACTTCCTACTGGCTATCCAGAATTTTATATCTATATATATCTCGGGGGTTTCCTAACATACACTTAGTAGTTTGAACTCAACCATAATTACACCCTTATTATCTCCATAAGCTTTACTTATCTCATTATCAACTCCTTCCTATGTTGGAGGTCAGTAGCGTATCCTTTTATTAGCCATTTAATCCTTTTACCCAGTAGCTCTAGTCTCATTGATTCACTTACTATATTTCTCTGCAGCTAATATTTCTGACATTTCAGACTAACCTCTCCCCTTGCCTTTTACTCTGTCCAAAGTAATCTCTACCCCTATAGATTCTGAGTTCATTACGGCCTGCTTTAGGAGTGCTGGAGGTCGCCATTAAAATCTTTATGATTTTGCCTTTAGAGACGTATGCTGTCACGTCACTGCAGTTTGCAGGGACTGCCTGTCCTTAGCACAGGGTGTAACTAGGGGAGACTATCATAATGCGTGTTATTTGCAAAGAGATAGGTAAAGACTGACGTGGTGATAACAGTAAATAAAAGGAATCCATTCCCATAACAATAGCAAAACTACTCTGAAATTACCATTCTTATAACACAGTATTTTTGCTCACTTATTTTATATCAGATATCTTTGCTGCTGGATACTATGTTTTTTTAGAAATAGCACTTATTGATTTTACTCTCCCTTTGAGATATAATTAACATTTTGGAAGCTTTGTTTTCTTATTCCCTTTCCATCATGTTGTCGTTCACACGTGATCCCTTTCAACGTGAGTTCTTGTTTATATTTCTGACTAGGGTTGTCTCTGCAGACAGGACCTTCTGTGGGGGAAAGGGAGAGTTTGGTTTTGAAAAATCTTCCAACTACATTCCAAAATAAATTATTTCCTGTATGCTAACTTGAAGTATCATTAAATTATGATTTATTTTTTTTTAATGACCCTCCTTTTTTTTTTTTTTTTTAATAAGGTGGCAGTTACTTAGGCATTCTGAGTGTACTTCAGCTCTTGGCAGTCTTAGCATACAGCTGAATGCATGCTAAGTCTGGCAAGGATAATTACTCCAGCTGTGACCTTTTTGAACACATATTTGGACCAAAGCAGTTTTCAGTCACTTCTGATTGACTTGGAGCTTACTTGAATTTGCTTTCTGTAAACTTCAAATATTACCTTCCTGGTGCTGTGTCTAAACTTGGTAGTCGGCATGTGTGTCATGAGAGGTTTCACCATTTGATATTTGTTCCTTTTTGTGATTTCTGGCGGCTTTGGGGAAGTTTTGTAGTAGATCGGGCTGCATGTTCATTGCCGCTTTGGGCTCAGGAGGCCTTAACAGGCTGTGAAAGTTGTCCCCGGAGGTGGGCACTGGGTTCCTGCCCTTGGGCCGAGGGGGGATGGAGTCAACTCATGGTGCTTCAGCACCTCAGTGATCCTGCTTTAATGCCGTGGGTGATATGACTCCGCTCTTGAGTCTCCTCTTAGGAGAATAAAGGGAAGATAAAAATTAATAGAGATGACAAATTACTGGCTTGGCCACTGGAAAGTTCTCTCCATTTTTTTTTTCTTTTGTTTTTGTTTGTTTAAATCAGGACATTACTGGTGTAGCTAAGAGTCATCCAGAGTGATGTTTTGGATCTACTTAATGGTTTTTACATCTGTAATGCTACATGTTTGCCTCTGGTTTATTATCAAAAGGGAAGCTGCTTAATTAAGGCAGCTTTATTCAAGAACAAATGTCCTGCAATGTATTTAACAGAATTTTTACTTCTGTTTTAGAGGTACACTCCTAGTCTGCCTGCTGGATAGTACGACCAGTTAATGTAGCATTATTATTAATTAAATCTAATGAGTCAGAGATCGGTGCAGACTTACCAGAAAGTGCATGAGAACAATTTTTAGTTATTTATGAGTACTTCTTTTTTATAATTCTTATGCTCACAAGAGATATAGTTATATTTTATTATTTTCACCTTTAGAGTTCTTTCCTTGCACTAGATAACCTTTCTTGGCTTCTGTGCTACCAGGCAGGCAGAGTTGGCAGCATTCTCTTACTGGAGTTTGTTGCTTTCCACCAAACAATTTCACCGTTGACCCAACAATATGCTTGTTTATATCAGAAGTGTACTCTTGCTGTGAAGTTCAAGTAACTCTCATAGTGGAGACGTATAACTTTAGGCTGCTGAAAAGATCCTGGGCTTCAAAGGGCTCTGTAGTCTCTCGGTAGCCCTTCTAGAAAGCTACGGCTGAGCCCACACCATGATTTCCATCACTGTTGCTCTTGTGTTGAACTGAGATGGGTTTTGTAGGACTGAGTTTCTTCCAAAAGAAGGTAAGCAGGGGTAATCCTGTTGTTGAGTAAACTATACCTAAGAGGATTAAAGAGGTGACACTTGTATCCTCTCTCTGATCGTTCACTTCTGGTTAAGAGTAGAGAGGGGACTATATTACTCTGAATGCACCAGGTTTATGTTGTGTCTAACTGGGAAGCGAGCTGCTTTCCCTTCAGAAGTCCATTTCAGGGACATTTGTGGCTACCAAATGGGCTCTTGTAACATCTGTATGGCTTGGTTACACCAGGAAACAGCGCAGCCCAATTAGAGCAGACTTAGAGAGCAAAGCAGTTGCTGCTGAGGATCCACCATCCACACATTACTGATTTCAAGGGATTTTGCTCCCGGGTAGCTCTAATCTAACCCTGTTGACTGCCTATCTGTTAGTGGTGGGAGTACACTGCGTGCCTCTGAGCACATCTTCCAGGGTTGTTTCATCCTAACATTTACATCCTCGGGGACTGCTCTGTGATGTAAACCAGATCAGTGGGGATGATTGAGAGGTGCAGCCCCACACTGCACTGCTGATCAGCAATAAAACACAGAGGCACTCTCTATATTTTGCAGCAGGAGCAAAGCTTAGAAAGTGCTTTTAAATCAACCCAAAGTCTATACGCATCAGTCTCACCTAAAACCTTCGCTCCGTCTCAGATAAGTCAACTGTGTTCAGATCCAACCCATCTAATACCAGGGCCACCTGTCTCCTGTTAAGCCTTGCTGACATTTTTTTGTCTTTGAGTTCCCTGGCTGTAAGCTTGGCCAGAGCTAGTTCTGCCGCTCGGCAGGGGCTCGAGGTGGAGTCTGTGATCCAATTACCCAGGCCTTGTCTCCAAACAGCCCTTAAGTGGTTGCTGAAGGATGGTTCATCTTAAATCATTCTTTCTGTCAGCTTTTTTGCTCTACACCAGACTCTTGTTTGTTTAAACCAACATAGTCACATATAAAACACTGACAGCACATGCTCAACATACTGGTAATAAAGAGGGCATCCTTTCAACAGCTTGTCCTCTTCAGCAATCCTTATTTTTGTGTATTGCTGTTTCCACTGAAATCTTGCAGGTAGGGATTTTGCTCTCAGGGAGACATTAGGCTGAACATTCCTGTAAATCCCACCCTGACTGTGCGTTTGGCATAATCATGTTGTTTTAAAAGATGGTAAAAGCAAATAGATGGGATGTAATATCCCATTAGCTAATAATGCATGCTCCACTGATCTGGATTCATTTTCCATGCAGATTATATACCGTGCTATAGATATTGTGGCCAAATTCTTCCCTGGTCCTACCATTCTAACACAGAGATGGACTCTGCTGGATCTCATACGTGGAAGTGAGACATGAAGACACAGCAATGCCCAGAAGATGTGTGAACCCTGCAGCAGCCACGCTGCTGTAGGTAGTTTGACCCAGCAATGCCATACACGTAAAACAGTAGCATGGTAAAGGCTCCAAGCAAAACTGCTTTTCACATTTGAGCAAAACAAATGCCCAGCATGAAGCAAATTACTTCAGGAACATGGAAGCAGGCAGGTTTGCACCCAAGAGTCTGCAGTGCAAAGGCCAGATGCTGCATTGATTTAGAGGACCTGGAAACAAAGGAGAGTGGATTTTTTTGTTGGTTTCAGGGTTTTTTTCCCCTTTTAGGACCATTTTAAGCATCTGTAGTGAGTAATGAGTGTGACACAATGTGTGGCGTGTTTCAGGGTCCCTGTCTCTGACCCATCTCCCACTAGGAAGATATAGAGAAGAAAGCCCCAAAACTTCAGCACTGGCTTCCACATACAACAGTTTCTAAGTTTCAACAGTGTTTTGAAGTAAGCTGTACATATCTCCTCTACACGATCTGACCTGCGCAGTCTCTGCTGCAGGGCTGTTACAAGGTGAGCACCAGGAGCGGCATCGCCCTGCACCTAGATGATGTGGTGGGAGGTCAAGGGTTTCCTAGGTGTTAGTGTTATGAGACATAATGTCCTGAAAATCTTTCTCACAAATATACTCCCAAGAGGTTTGGGGGTTTTTTTTTCCCCCTTGGAGAGAATCCAGCGCTCACTCTTTTAGGCTATAAATTCTGCAGTACAAGGTTTTTTGTTTTCTTTTATGTCTCAAATGTACCTCGTGCCACTGTATGCTCAGTCCAAGCCAAGTAATATATTACCCTATGAAAACATCATTTACGTTCAATCAAGGTTCCTCTTACTCTCTCTCGGAAAACTCCGACAACTGAAAACCAGATAGGGGCAAATCACACAGTACTGACTATTTGAAGTCCACCAGCTATGGACTAGCTGCAACCCCTGAGCTCTGCCCCATGACATCCCACCTACCTACAATTCATGATCCTTCAGTGGCACAAAGGTGCTACAGAGCTGGCCCATTTCAGAGTTAAGAGGTTAGCTGGGGGATATTGCCCCGTGTGAAAAAATCAAGGCAAAACCACGCAGAACATCCAGTTAAGAAAAAAAATAGTGAGGAAACTTCTAAGGTACAAGACCTGATCACCTTGTGAATTCCTGTAGTCTGCGTAGTATTAAGGATCATTAAAATGAAAACACTCTGCCATTACAGCCAGGAAAGGAATCTATACCACTTATATGATAATACTATGAAGCTACATAGAGGTTCATGAAATATGGATATGCTTATATGAAACATACTCTACCTTAAATTTGTAATGCTAAGTGAAGTAACTACCTGCAAAACACACATTCATTCAAAAACATTCAGGTGGTGAAGGCTTAATTTGATCTACCATAGGTTAGTACTTCATTATTTTCCTGTTATTGTGACATTTTGTTGTGCTTGTTATGCAGAAATTCTGGTGTCGGGTCTTCTAATATTTATATTGATAGATGGGAGGTCATTGAGGTTCAGCTCCAGGTCATTTTCTGCTTCTCCCTTTTCTTGACAGCTATCTCTTGTGTTATATTGCTGTTTAAATCTTGGATTCTCGACTTTAGAAACGGCAACTAAATTATGCATGCATATTCTATATTTGATCATGCACCGCACATGCGGATTATGTGGGATTGTTACTATTTGATAATTATATTTTTACAGTTTACCGATTTTACACACTCACAGATGTCAACAGCCACGTATACAACACAGTGTCCATCTATACAGAAAATTAATTTCTGTTGCAAAGAGTTTACAAACTAAGGCTACACACATTTAGCTTTGCACTCTGTAGACTTCAGTGAAACTGCTTCCAGCATGTGAAGGTTAGCATAAGTATAAACCTTTATGGGTCTGCAGCCTAGAGACTAAATGCACTAAATGAAAGAAGGAGGTGATCGTAATGAGAGAATAAAAAAATACATCCTGAACTCACAGAGGTTTAGGGCAAAGATTAAGAAACTCTGGATTTATCATTTTAATATGAGTTTGTACGGCTGAACTATGGCTTCAGGTTGCAACTGTTGTGAATTGTCAGGTAAGCATACAAATTCACTGAAAGAACCCAGAGTAAAACGTACTTTATTAGAAAATGAACTATAGGAGATTTAATAAAAATAATGATGCCTTAGCTATAAAAGACCTCTTTATTGCTCGTCGGTACTATATAATTGCTTTAAAGTGTCATGTTTTTGGAAAGGAAAGAAACACTATTTGAACAGTCAAGAGAGAACCGGACAGATCCTGCTGTGTCGGTGGACCCGACCCAAGGCTCACCAAGCACTGCTGCTGGCATCCCCAGCCTTTGGCTCGCTTCCCTCGGCAGCAGGAGCTGCAGCTCGAGGATGAATTTGCAATCCAGACCCTGCTTAGTTAAACAGGCCGACATTATAAATGTTTAACAGAAAATGCTACTTGTCCACCTGCACATTCTGAGTAGCGGGTATTGCACAGGCTGAAAGGTCAGTCTGGTGAAGAATCCGTACATTTTGGGAAATTCAGTACTGTTTCAAGATCCTTCCCCCCAGCAAGGGCTCTCTGTAGCAGAGCTTGCAGGCATTGGGCTGCCGATGGGTCTGGGGATGCTTGAAAAAGTTATGGTGAAGTCTCTGGGTCTTCCAGTTGCCCAGGGGATTTGGTGCATGGGGGAGTTAGTAATAGATGGACCACATGGGATACTCAGCCTTGCTTTGGCTGCTGCTTCTTTTCATTGCCAACAGGTGATGCATTAAAGCTTTCAAATATTGTATCTCATTCTCAGTGGGGAGATTTCGTTGAGGGTATCTGTTGGGAGGACTAAACCCAGATGTCCTGTTGCTCCACCAGGACCCTGGGGCCAAGCCTTGCCCTGGCAGAGGGTGGCGTGTAATTGGGCAGCCGAGAACCAACAAGGGCAAATCAAAGATAAACTCTGTTTCTGCAGTTTGACACACTTATAAACACTTTTTTCTTTTCTTGCAGCATTTAGGACAACTCTCTAACAGTTTATTTTTTCTTTGGTTTATTTTTTGAAGCCTGTTTCTCCCCAGGAAGTTGAATGGATGAGCAAGAGTTTGATATTATCTGCCCCTTGCTGTGGAAAATGTCAAAGGCAGGCCATGACAAATGCCACTGCTCTCCTGTTTCATAGGCAAAAGCATCAGTTGCCAGTCACATACAAACTGGTGGTGTATATTACCAGGGAAGTAAAGCTGGCTTTTACCCAAATCCGCTTTTGTGGAAGAAAAAATGCCTGTGTATTCCTTTGCGGCAGAAATGAAAACCAAGATCAATGACTTACTCTTTTTAAGTCTTATGTGCAAGGTAAAACTAGTCTTTCATTCTGTGATAATGTCAAGTGGAGAGAAATATACACCTAGAGAGGTCATGGTCAGTTCAGGAAAAATATGTTAAAGAATAAATGGCCTGCCTTTTCTCTCTGTGTGTGGTGGTAGGGGTTGGTCTTTTTTTTGTAAAGAAAAAAATTAAATGGATGATTACCGTATCTGGATTAAACATAATGAAAATGAGAAATGATGGGAAATTTTATCTGTTTATTTTTAATCAATGTGATATTTCTGCTCTTTGCTTCCTGGCTGTTCCAGCTCTTTGGTGAAGGCAAACTGCTACTGGCTTGCTCGACACACTGATTTAAACATTGTCATTTTGCAGCACAGCCCCATAGGTTTCCTAGTATTTACGGTATTGCAAGGACGAGATATTCATGGAGCCACCGTGGAGAAACTGGAAACAAGGGGACGCTCCGGAGGGTAGGAGGGGCATTTCCCAGCTCTGATATCTGCTGGGAGATGAGTGCAGTTGCCCACAGGATATGAATGGTAGTTTCTCATCAGGAAAACCAAGAAGCCATCCTGAAGGTGCTAACTGGGTGAGAACTAGATCCATATCTAGATCTTCCAGAGCTTTAACCCCAGCAAATTGCTGGTGGAGAACCACGAGGTGCAGCTCCTTGCTCCGGAGCCAAGGCCAGGGAAGAGCCAGGTACTGCCTTTGCCCTCTCTAACAGAGATGACCATGCTATAGGGCATAGGGCTAGTTTGGGCAGCGTTTGCCACCTTGAACGGCCCCATCAGAAATAGCGGGAGGTAGGGAGGATGCTGCTGGACCCTGCTGATCCCATACACACAGCCTGTGCATCTCGAGGTGGCAGCTGCTCCAGAAACTCCCTAAAGGCTGACTTGCCCACCCCTGGCCATTATTTTAGTTCACGAAGAATGGGGAAATATGAGAACAAATGAGGTAATAATGTTGTGAACAAGTAGATAACAGTAACCAGTTATCCTGAACCTTCAGTCCCTGACGAAGTAACGTAAGAAATGTTGAGACGATAAAATTTGTAAGTACCTTGAAACCCATATAAAGAGTAGAAGCCCTAAACTCTCATATTTACGATAGCTTTTACAAGTCTCAGATTCAGAGCCTGCATTTCTAATTTTTGCCACCTTTTGGCTTGACTACCTGGTAGGGCAACTGCAAAATAACTCATAATACCGACTCCAGAGGCACCAGCTGACTGTCTAATGTTCTGCTGTAACTTTCTGTATGGACAGTTCTTCTGCGCTGAGCACCTTTTCATTTAAGTTGACCTGTTTCCAGACTGAACTAAAATCAAAATTTCAAACCTCCACAGCTGAGGATTTGCTCAGGAACAGCTTTTCTGCTTTGACTTCACACCCGTCCATAATCTGAATTTACTGTCCCATGTAAACAAGCACTGCTTCTGAATAAGAGTTTCCGTATTAGGTAATACTGTGTGATAAGTATTCCAAGTTCTTTTTCCTTTATAGATAAACCCTGATCTTGCCTTTAGTTTGCCTGTCCCTGTATTTAATTTAGACTTTTCAGTAATTTATTAAAATTACCATTGGGCAAGATCTCCCTTCTCGGTCCTGGCACGCAGCACAATATTCCAGTTTGGGGATCCTAATTGCTGCTAATGTACATATAATAGGTAATAGGTGGCTGAAACGAATACTTTGCTTTCTGCATATAGATCTGTTCTTCCAGCCTTGTGCACCCAAGGTTGAAATTTGGATCCCTCAGAGAGGAGGTTTGCCAAACCATTGTCAGCTTGATTGCCTCTTTATTAAAATTACAAAAGTGGCCATTAGAGGAAAGGCAGTACTTATAATCCATCTACATTTTAGAACAGGTTGGCTCCAGAGCCTCACAAAATCCTACTTGGAAAAGAAGTGCAAAGGAAGCTGGCTGTGAGCATTATCACATGGAGTCCATACTGGCTGAAGGACAAACAGCGGTGTATCAATTCGGAGAGAAATAGTCCTTAGGGGTACTTTGGGGATTGGTGTTAAGCCTCGTTTTATTTAATGAACTGAAAGATGTGGCAAACAGCAGGTTAATGCAAAGTTTTTCTAAATTGTGAAGAGTTGCATCACTTCGGAAATAAAGAGTGAATGGAGGAGGAAAAAAAAAAGAGGGGGAGGAGGGAGAAGCCTGGCCAACATAGTAAAATTCAGGTTGTCGTACTACGCAGTTAAAACAACTGCAAAAGAAATAATCTACGATGTATATAATCACTTGGAGGAGGAAAAGGGATTTAGGAAGCGGTAATGACTTCAGGCAGTTGTGGAAAGCAAAATGAGAGTAATGCCACGCAGAGCAGGAGCACAGAAAAGGCACCCCAGTTTAGTGCTCTGTGTGTAAGTGCCACAGGCAGATGTTTTTTTAACACGACGGAGGAGGGCACTGTTAAAATATTGAGGACATTTTTTCCTGAAGGCTGGAATTTTCATAAATGCTCTGTACTTGCCAAAACCTGCTTCCAGTGAGGATCCCAGGAGTTTTGCCATTGATTTCAATGGGAGTGGATTTGAGCCATTGCTGAGTCCTTTCTAAAACTGACCCTTAAAATACAAAAGACGCTGACAAGTTAATACGGCCTCAGAGGTAGAGAGCCAGAGTGATTAGAGTGATTCATCTAAGAGACTATATTAAAATAATTGACTACATGTTGGCTGTGCGGATGTTTGGCTAGATAATTGCCTAAGCATCGGTTATCTGTGGGTAGCACCAAAAACTGCGATGCTAAACACGAATCAGGAAGGTCTAAGGGGGGAACATCTGGAGTGAAAAAACCACTAGGCGAAATAAAGGTTGAAATTCGACATCCTTTCCCAGGATGAAGGTCAGCTGAGGGTTGTTCTTCAAAAAGAAGTGTTAGATTTTAAAACACAGTGAACACAGCACATGAGATTATAATATAGCAGTGTCTAAGTAGATTCTTTCTTTTCTGGTCTCAGTTATTCCATAGAAATGGATTGGTTATATATTTGTGAACAGGAGTTAGAACGTATTTTGGTTGACTGACAGCAAACATTTCTCATCGCGGATGCAAAGCAATAATTTCACTTTTTCTTGCATCTTTTTGAGTGTTTACGCTTCTCTAAATCCCTGCTGTTCTTCTGCCTTGATAGGGACTTAAGAAGACACTAGAGGCTCCCTATCTTTTATGAAGTGGTGACAGTTAGGGACAGGAATGTGCAAAGACACCCCCAAGTCTGCAAGAGCACTCGGTTGGTAGCTCCGTGTTACTGTTCACCAGTAGAGAATATTGGACTGATCTCTCTTTGACAGATTTCCTCTAAAGAGATAATATACTTCATGGAAAATAACTAGGTATGATTTGGCAGCACAGCTGGAAACAGTTTAGGAGAATCTGAATGCAGGTGTTTAATTTAGCTTTCATCTGGGGTCTGCTAACGGACACATTGTTAAATATGGCATTTTACATTTCACTGCAAACCATACAGCTCTGCTGAAAACTTTTCAGGGCTGATTGTTGTTAATGCCCACCACTATGAAAGGGCTCTGCAGAAAATGGTGCTCTTGCTGACATCAGATGAATGGTGTAAAACTATGTCAGGTATTACTTCCATCAAGCCCAGACTGTAGGGATTATCTGAGGACAGCAGAGGGTAAATTCCTGGGTTTAAGAACCAAACTAGGGTGGTATGAGACTGAAACACTGAAAATTGTTAAATCCAAGTCAAGGGGAATTTCAGATGTCTTGTTCCTCAGATATCTACTTTTGGTTTATTATATATCCTTATTTGTTGTTACATATTTCATACCCTCACCCCAACCCAAATATAGTGAAATTTGCAATGCAAAAAAGGTCACTGTGTTACTACAAATGAAAAAATCGCTACTGCATTTGTTAGCCTTAATCTATGATCTTGGCTGCAAAATATTTTATTCATAAATGTGTATCTGCAAATCTAAAGGTAGCATCCACATAAAATATAATAATAAACAGCTATACAGAAATATTGGAGGATAAAGAGGTGAAATAAATCTTTTCACTGATATTCCAAATTAAAAAAACATTTTTCAATCAGCTCTTATAAATAAATGTCTTGGCAGTGAGGTGAGCAACAGATTTAATGGGCTTGATGTATTTCAATGGAGATGCAGCAAGTTTGGGTATGAGGAAGGAGGCACCTGACTATGATTCAGTATTGCCATCCTCAAGCACTCAAAGATTTCAATTTCTCTCTAAAAAAAATTTTAAAAAATTGCAACTTACCTCTTTTTTTAAAAGAAAAAAAAGAAGTAGACGATGTTATTTACCTAATGGGTTTTGACACTTCAGGGTTACGTTCAACACCACCTATCATCTTTCTGTGATATTAACCAAATCCCGATATCCTTTCCTAATTCTTGTGATCTTTCCTAATTTTTCTCAGTATTGGACAGTGGAGAGGAAAAAAGCTCAAATATTGTCAGATGTATGCTATTGCCAGAAGGCTGACAAAATGGAAGACTGATAGGAAAAAGTGAAAACTGCAACTAGAGAAAGAAAAAAATCATTCACAAACCATGAAGGACAGAGCAGGGGCAGACCACAGGCCATGGAAATACTGACACAGGGACTGGTTAGTGCTGTTTGGGAATGGAGGGAATTATGGGCTCCGGGTGAAACCCCTGCTGCGTCTGGGTCACAGAGGGCCAGGGCTATGGTGCCAACGCTGTGTCACCACCATGCGTTGGTCTAGAAGGTGAATGGCAAATGCACAATGGTTTGACGAGCATTTCAGCACAGCGCTATAGCAATCCGTGCTTCTCTTGGTAATTGGTGTCTAAATACCACAACAGATTTCTGTTCTTTGCAGCCTTCGAGGAATGTTTAGCACTGACTTGTATGTGCAAAAGTTATGCTTTATTGTAAGTCTTAAGGTTTTGGAAGCTAGTTAAACTTACTATAGAGTAGATTTTAAAATTATAACTTTTTAAATTAGTATAACTCTAAACAGTTTTCTCTGAACTACTAAAAATCATGCATTTCCGTGTGGTAATAAAATCCATAAACTGGCAAGACTAAGCCATAATACCATGACTCCAAGAGCAAAGACTTCATAAAAAAGCTTCGGTGATCACAAGGCTTGAAATAAAGTCCCAAAAGCTGAACAAAGAGGTTGGGCAACACTAGTTAGAGGTAATAATCTTTTCTTTTCAATTGAACTTGCCCTAAGTTTTTTAAAGTGTGATCCCAAGTAAATTTGCGAGCGGTGGCAAGATCCCTCGGTGCACACAACCTCAATTCTCCACGTTCCAGGATGACTACAAGTTAGGAGACAGCGTTAGCCTAGGGCTAACCCAAGCTAATAATACCCCTAAGGGGGCAAAATTTGGATTTATACTCATGGAATTGCATATATCTTGTATAGGAGATGTCTTACGTGCTGTGTGGTCAAAGCAGAACTCCATGGTATATTCCTGCAATATTCCATGTATGTACATATATGTATAGATAAATACACAAATGATGATGGAATCTATATGAACAGTCAGTGAAACATTTTAAAAATAATAAAAGTTTAAATATTGCTCAAAAATATTTTTGAGAGATTCCAGTGCTGATGTATGAGAGGCAGCTCCCCCGTCTCCTCCCCTACCCCTTTCCCGCCAGAAACCTTTAATATGCAATGCTTTTATTCCAAAATTAAATTTACAGATGGCTAAACTTTTTTTGTGTGTTCAGGATGCACCCAGAGAATGAGCTTATCAGAAATAATTAATGTTTTTATAGCCGATGCTGATTGCTGCAGCATCATATTTCAGCACTGGTGTATATAATTGCAAACCATTTCCTAGAGGTGTCATGCAAAAGCAGAAGATGCCTTTTGGAGTCGTGTAGTGCCCATGGAATATAAGATTAATGCTTGTATAGTACAAAAATACATGTAAAGACTCCCTATCTTTTTTTTTTTCCTTTCTAACCTTGTTGATGTCATGAATATAAATTCACTTTTTTTTTGAGATAATTTAACACTCCATTTAGTCATCCTTGGTAATGCAAATCATATCAATTCTGCTGCCAGACTACAAGGTGATCTCCATTGTATCCCTTGGAAATGAGAGATTCATTTTTCTTCATTTATTTTTATTAAAAGAAAAATCTTCCTTTTTAAGCCTTTTGATAAGAAACAATTGAGAATTCCAGGAATTTCAATCAGGGAGCGAAGTTGTAACCACCCAAAAGTATTACCCTTTACTCCTCAGTTTTAATGTCTGCCTGCTCTCCCTCCTTCCCTCTCAGCCTATTTGCATAACATGATTAAGAGAGCCGTAATAACTACAGCAGCACCCGAGGAACGTTGCAGATTCCTTGTAGAAAGCAGCGATGCGGCCCTGCAACTTTTCAAAATATGTGAAAGAGCATCTGGTGCCTTGGCTACCTCCCAGATCTACCTGAATTGTTCTAAAGTCTCCTCCTCACGGTACTGTGGGTCACACACGGGCAGCCCTCTCCCACCCCCTGCGGAGCTGCCTGGTCTCTCAGATCATCATCAAAACGGACAAAGGCGTTGATCTCGTCCAAGGCAACGTCATCCCCGCAGTGTTTCGTTCTTCTGAACCGTGGTTCACGTTAATGCAAAGCCATAAGACGTTAAACACTGTAAGGGCAATATTTTTTCAAATAGAAATCAATGGGAAAGGGTTAAGAAGCTATGCAGAGCATTTGTTCTTTTAGTTTGGTTGGTTTTATAATTTTTTATCATACGCTTTTTCATACTTGTGATTCTTGCTGATAACGTTAGTTGCAGATATTTTGTGTGCTTGTATGTATTCAGTTCATGCCTCAGGCTTGCCCTACAGTTAAAGGTTACTGAGGCACATAATATCTCAGAATAAGGAAATTCAATATGGAGTTTCAATATTGTATTATATCTCTGTTAATCAGGATCAGTTAATTCAATATCCACCATCGCTCAAAGCCTCTGCGGTCCTTTCCAGCCTCACAGAAGCTCCATGAAATGGGAGGTGTCAGGGCAAGGCTCACTAATCAAAGCACCAGACTAAACTCCTGCCCTATAGAGCTGCAGTGGAACAGCAGCACATGTTGATTAGTGCCTTCCCGTCCTTCTGAATATATACCTGTTCCTATTAAAGGTGTAAAAAATTATTTTTTGTTTATTTTCATTGCACAAATACAAAAATGAGAGCTGAATACATGCTGTAAATGAGGAAAGACCTCAAGGACTTGTGCCTTTACAGCATACATCTGATAAAAATATATTCAGTGTTTCAGAGGGGGGAAGAAATCATATCCGTGAGAAAGTAGGGTTTTTTCCTATTGTACATGTCCGCATGCCAAAAGAACCACAAAACCATTTGACTGTGCCTTCAAGCCAAATATAGAAGATGGTGTTTTTTTCTTCTAGAAAAGGTTATCTATTTCGGTTGATCTGGGATGGGCTTGCACCCAGGTACAGGTTAAGGACTGACACACATGGTACCTGAGAACATATTGGTATTTCTGCCTGGCACGCCATGCAGGTTGCCGCAAAGCAGAGAGGAGCTGCAAACACTTATGAAAATAAATACATAAAATCCAGAAGGAAAGTAGAGAACATCAGAGCTAAGTAACAAACTGGGAAAAAAAACAAAAAAACAAAAAAAAACCCAAAAAACCCTTCCCCCGTGTCTGCAGGAAGGCCTGGGGGGGATGAGCTCCTGGGAACCATCCAAAAACTCTGCCGTCCTGCAGCACCCGCTCAGGTGGTGTCAGTGATGCAAGCCAGGGTGGTCCAGGCTGCAGGGGGTCCCAGCTGCAGGGACCTCCCAGCGCTCCTGAGCCATGCACCAGGGCGGTAGGGAGGAGGAGAAGGAAAGCAAGGCCACAAGCCCTATCGCATAAAGCATAATGGGTTCTTGGCTTCTTACGGTGAGTACGGGGGGGCGGGGGGGGGGTTAACACAAATAAGTCAATGATTTCTTTTTCAGTTTATTTTTGGTAGGGTTTTTTTATTCTTTAGCAATTCAGTGGTTGAGCACTATTGCATAAAGACAGGTCAGTTTAGTCTGCTGAATGAAATGCTTACAATGGGAAATTGGCTTTCCTGGAGAATGAATATCCTTTGATTCCTGTGCGAGTATCTTACCGAGAAATTCACTGTGAAGAGCTGTACATTCAATTGTTTCCCTTTGAAGTGAATGAAGTTTTATGGGGCCTTAGACTTGGAAGCACGTATCTGCATAAGAAGTGGAGTGTGCAGAGAGAGGGGGCAGCTGCCATCTCCCCACTCCTGCGAGTCCATATTGTTTGTATGTAAGGAGGATGCCTTGCCAGGGCTTCACATGAAAGCAGGATGTGGAAAAGCATCCATTTATTAATAAAAAGTCTAATTGTGTACTGAGATATTAGCAGAAGTCACTTTCTTGGGCCATTACTGGAGGGTTAATTTGGGGACACCTTTGTTGCAAATCTTCAGCAGAAAGCTTTTGCTTTTATAAAATAATGGCACTGGTGAATTCTGATTTCACTCGGGAGGAAATCGCTGAGAAATTTTCACTCTAGAGGAAAATATACTAAAAATATTCTTTTAAAATTCTTGTTACCATGGTTTAAAAGCTGTTATTATTTTAAATGCTTAATGGTAACTCAGTATCTGTATTGGTGACTGCTCACTTCTGTTTGCCCTGTAAATTTATCCTATTAGTATACATGTGTGAGTGTGTGCATTTACGTATGTTTAAAATACATATGGTATGGAAAAAAATATATTTATCCATTAGAAGTTACTTGTTCTTCTGTCTTCAAACATCTTGCTGCCAGCTGCCTGTATCAAAGGAAGTGAACAGCTGAAACATTGCAGCAGTCTAATTTTATGTCTGTTTATCAGGCACTGCTGCTTTGCTGTATATTTTCTAAAAGAGTTTATCGTCCACTAGGGCTCTTTTAAAGGGAGCCTTGGATACTGGGGACCTTAAAAGTGATGAAACTTAAATGCAGATCCATTTACCTTTTCTTCCATGCAGTATATTCTACTACCTGCACTCTGAAATGCAGAAGATAACTGTTATGGTACCCTATTTTTAATCCAATGTTGACTCTTTTGTGCTAACTTTCTTATATTTACTGTTTCTAAATAAGATGCAAATCACAGGATACAGAAGTCACCTGAAGGCGGTTGTTTGTTCCAGGTAGAGTAGGATTTAACATGCTTGGTCAGTGCTGTGCTGGTAGTTTTACTTTCACTTCATCTTTGCTAGAGGGCTTATTCCTGAATAATGGTGATGTCCCTGGATTTGAAAACATAGCTACAGGAGAGGAGGTGCTGATAGGAAAAAGCGAAGATGGGTGTGAAATGCCAAGGTGGGAAAAATATTTCTTCTTCAGACCAGCAGAGTAACAAATGTGTTTCTGGTCTGTCTTTCGACTCTTCAAGACTAATCTCTACAATTAGAAATAAACACTGCATCCTCAAGAAGAGATTCAGTCCTTGATTCAGAAATGTCTTTAATAGTCTGTGCTTAGCTCTAAGCAAGTGCTTAGCTCCAAGCTTGCCCTCACTGCTGCTGGGATCATGGCAAGCCACCTTCTTAAGTGTTTTGACTGATGGCAGAAATAATCATTCTGTGATGCTGAGTCGTAGGAAAAAAAACTTTTACCCATCTGAGGGATTTACATAATCAATTCCTGGGGCCATCTTTTCAGTTCTAACAGCATTAATTAGGAAAAAGCGCATCGATAGCAGAGCTTATCTGTGTTCGTGGTGCTTGGTGGGGTCATTCGCATAGAGGGTGGTCTTTAGGCTCAGGCAAGATAAGCAGGTAGATAGCAACATCTGCTCAGCTTTTTTTAGGCGCGTTGTGCAAATGGTTTTCCATGTCTTGCATTGCCTCCGTGGTGCTTTTAATAACCAGCCTCACCACAGGTAACCTTTTTGAACGGTCATGGGAACGTGCTGAGGCAAGCAAAACACTGTGTATCTACCTGCAGTGCCATTCTTTTCGTACCAGGTAGCTGCAAGTATAGAGTTGATGCTTCATAAAATTCTGACATCCTGGAAAGGGAGTCCTAGATCTGTTTTATACGCTGTAGTAAAGGTGATCTTTGGAAACTGTTTGTTGAACAACTCCGCAGTCTGCTGTACATCATTTTTATCGATGATAAGGAAGATGTCATCAGTACGGCTGGCCTTGGAGAGGAAGGTGGCGAGACATTGAGTTGGCTGAAAACATTGTATTCTGCGTTAGAGACATCAGTGGTATTGTAGAAAGAAAATGTTCCTGCTGGTACTCCTGGGTGTATTGTCTGCAAAGTTTATCAACGTCCCCCCGATGCTGTACTGGCCAGAGGCACATAACTCTGTAACTTCCAGGAGGTCCTTTGCTCTTGTATTAGGGCTTCTTATTTTTCAGTGCCATTTGGTGGTAGTTCACTGTGAATTACTGACTTCTGTTAGCAGTCTAGCCATGGGGATGGACATGTGCAGGTCTTTAACCTTCAAGCTCAGAAATGCGCCCCTGCCTGCTAAATATGGTTAGGGTGTTTTTATGATAGCTGCAAATAGTAGACTATTAGGGAAGAATGATTGGTTTTACGAGCGAAGCAGGATCTCTCTCATCTACTCTATGTGCTGGGTCATAAAGGGGTCACCTATCTCATGTGGGATTTACGTGGGCAACTGCCCTCTATGCTACTGAGAGCAGAAAACCATTACAGGATATTATGAAAAGCAGTTTACAGATTAAATTGTAAAGCATACACTGCTACTAAGCAAGAATACTTTGCGAATTGTCTCTCTCCTAAATCAGTTTGTGTCCATTGAAATCACACAAAACAATTAAAAACGGATCATTGTCAAGGCAAATGCCTTCTTTCCCCTTCAGATGGGTCTTTAAACCTCTTTATAGAGCTTTTTGTCCTGGAGTTTTCCACCTTCAGAAGAAAAGTATTCTTCTAGCCCTGGGCATAAGGGATATACGTACATACCAGATTTGTCATGTTTCTTAGATCTCTGGGGTTACAACCTCAGCACCAAGACATGAACACAGCCGGTTTATGCTAGTGAAAGGAATTGTAAGACAAGATCATCTGCAACTAGGAAAATAAGGACTTAATGACTCCACAGATCACCATTCTGCCTTATTATTTAGTACTTGGGCTGATAACTGCAATTCCTGTCTATTCCAGACAGTCTTGTATGTTCTGTACATTTAAATCCTGTAAGGTTTCTCCCTTTAGGTATGCGATAGAGGCATCCCTGGGACCGGAGCCTTTTAGAAGCTCCGGTTAGAGGGCGGCTGCCATAACCTCACTTCTAACACATCTCAGCTATTTTCATCTTTTCCTTTGGGTAACTCTGGAAAGAGAGCGTACTTGAATCTTGAGAGCCCACAGCATTTGTCATACCTGCGTTTCATTTAATACCTAGTACTTTCTCGAGACATTTGCTTTCAGAGGCGTTTTCCTCCTATTTGTAGTTTTGATGGATTTTCAGCTTTTCCCATCCATTACTGAAAATGGGAATTAACCTTGAGTTTGAAGATTCATAGTCTGGTCATTACAATATCCACAGCTTAGAGATCAGTCTTGTGTGAGCAGGTGAATGCAACTGTTGCATCACAATTCATGGCAGCATTTTCCTGTACCTGTTGCCACTGTCTAGCCACTGGCTGCCAAAATAGGTCGATTGACGTGTGCCCTATATGCCTTTTCCTTCCAATGTAAGGACTGAATTGAGGATAACTTTCACGAGATCTGGATTTCTTAGTGCCATCTGGTTTGTGCCACTGGCTGGTCTTTCCTTGGGTGTTGGCTATACTATGACGATGAGTAAATGGTGAACCATGGTTAGTCCACACAGTGCCCTTCCAGATCTGTCCATAGAGTGAGCCACAGCACTGTACAAAAATACATCTTCTAACTTTTCTCCTTAACACCCTGCTCAGAGAAGTCTGGTACTTCTTCCCGCTCATGCCCTGGCTGCTGATGCCCACTATGTCAGAAGACCAGAGAGAATGAAGGAAACTTCTGCTGTCAGTATTCAAAATTTCTAAAATCCAGTGAAGCAGCAATTACCACTCAGGTGGGACCCCAGGGATTTCTTGAGATCCAGCACGTGAGAGCCCTGGCTAGACAGCAGTCTCCAAAAATGGGAGTTATTCCCCATGGTGGGAAGAGAGAATGTCCTACATCAGTGTAGCAGGAGCTTCCTCCAAGCTGCTCATGGACCTGCTGCCGTTGGAGAGATGCAGACTGGGCAGAGCTGCCACAGAAGGCTGCCCACTGCTGTCAGCAGTGATTAAAAAAAATTAAAAAGGTGAAAACTTATGGCAGTGCTTAGTAAGTCCCAGGTTATTTGTTCAGTGTATTAAGAGACCTGTGTGTCAGATTTTATATCGATGCGTGCACCAGAAGCATATTTAATGTGCTGCACACAAAGCGGTGATATTCTGTATTTAATAAATGTGTGTGCGTGTGAGTATTGATGTATGGCACTCAGTGGTGCGAGGAGCAGCCTTTTTTTGCAAATGAGGCCACCTGTTCCTCCTTCCCTGATTTGACAGGTTTTAGTC
Organism: Sagittarius serpentarius; assembly: GCA_034782735.1. Lineage (NCBI taxonomy): Eukaryota > Metazoa > Chordata > Aves > Accipitriformes > Sagittariidae > Sagittarius > Sagittarius serpentarius. Next base: position 39,159,538 of record JAVKLA010000088.1, on the reverse strand, counting down.
TCTTCACTGCAAGTGGGCGGACAGTTGGATTTGATTTACTGGATACTCTCATCTAGTGTGATTGCAGCATAATTATATCGATAATCAGCTCCGTTTGTGGTCAAAATGTTCTCCGTCATACACACACTGACACACACACACACATATATCCCAGATCGTAACACGTTTAGAAAATGTGTCCCACTTTTTGTTCAGAATGGTTAGGTTACGTGATAAATATAGATTGATTTTTAAGCGCTCATAGCTGTTACTCAATCGACCAAGTGTGTGTGGTACACGATAAAATTTACAGTTACGCTTTGTAGGTATTTCATCAGGTAAGACTGGTCCTTGTTAGAGAAGTGCAAAAAATTGGATAATTGATTTTTTTTTTCCCTTATTTTGATTTGCAGGTTCACCTGGAAAATGGGAAAGAGACTAAAACCGTGGAAGGGGGAGTCATGCTACACAGGCAAACGTTTTTTCCACCAAAAAGACTGGTCAAAAATAATTTTGGAGAACATAAAATTTTTCACTCATCTGAAAACAAAAATTGTTCTATTAGTTTAGGCTTTGGCTGTTTTTTTATTTTTGAGTTTCAAAAATGTATAAAGGCAGATATAATTAGAAACACCATTTCATTTTTAGTAAGTATCACTGAAAAGATTTTTTTTAAGATTCTTTGGCAGGGGGGAGGGTTGGGGTTTGTTTTTATTATTTTTAAACAGTTGCTACGTTTGCACCCTCATGGATTATCAACAGACTGAGTATTTTACCATGGGAAACATTGTTCCAAGCACTTAGTCTAGCTTTAAAACACACATAGCAGTTTGCCATCAATGTCCATGCAATGTGTGTCTTTTAAAGTATATTTAAAGTCATCACAAATGCTTAATGCATTGGAAATTGGGAGGAATCTAGAATGGGTGTGTACTGGATTGGTTATATCCTTAACATAAGCAAAAAAGCAGACACACGAATGTGCGCTGGGATCCGAAGCTGAGCAGCTGGTGAGGCATGGAGTGTTACCCTGCAGTCAGTGGCATCGTGAACTAGCATTTAGAGTTTTTTTCTGCACTTCTTTCCACACCACTTCAGCTGCTCCAAGAAAGCAGCTTGTGGATGAATGTGAGGATGAGTGGTGGCTCCCACAGATGCCCCTAGGCAGGGATAACCTGGACTGGTCCCCACCGCAGGCATCCCTTCTCATCCTGCAGGCACAGCTGGACCTAACACCTTTGGGCTAACACCTTTGAACTTCTAGCAAAGCTTGTACAAAACTCTTATTTTGACCAAAAAAGCCATTCTTGTTGAATGTTGGAATACTCAAAGCAGGGCACTCCCACGGCCCACACGGGACCTGTTGTGGATAAACAGGTAATGACAGGACTGTAGGTCCAATCCCTTCCCACGTGCGTGAAGTTGAATAGACCCTCTCCAATTTGCACATGTATTGTAACTTCATCAGGACTGACAGTTTCTCAGGGATTCTAATATTTCTCTTTCTATCCAGCTGCTACAAAAGCTCGTTACTGCAAAGTATCCCTTGCCCTGGCAACGTTTTATGATGACCAAGCTGCACCGAGCCAAGTGGCCAGAGGTTACCCCACTGCTCGGTGCGATGCACACTGGTCTGCAAGACGAGGACAGACCAGTGGTCATTTCATTTTTGACAGCACCAAAAAAAGGGAATCTCTCAACCTTAATTAATTGTTGTAGCAAAGGCTCCCTCTGTCTTCAGCTCTGTAGTTCTCTCTGCAAGGGAATGCCAGGCTGCAGGGGAGGGGATGTCTTTCTCACCAAGAAAGTCTTTGCGAGCCTCCTTGGCTCACTCCCACAGCCTGGCAGATCTGGAGCCAAGGCAAGTTACGATTGCCTTGATTTGGGAGGACGGGGTGGGGGGGGCTGAAATGAATGGCCTGATGTACAAATGAGCAGAAGGAAGTAACAAGGAACAATGTTGCTGGTCCTAGTGGCTGGCCAAAGCCAGGGTAGCAGAAGATGCTCCAGAGATGGTTGTGGCTTTGCCCTGTCCTGTATTGGGCAAGGATGTGGAAAATCAGTCCTGGGAAAATTCCCTGCGCGGTGCCTCAGGTTTGAAAGTATTTAGTACAGAAAATAAATCCTAGCTAGCTGGAGTTTATACTGTCTGTCTACTCTCTTCTCCCAGCCCTCGTCCGTCCTTCCTGCTTCATGGGTGTCATCCCAAAATACCTCCCTTGGTGAGGTGATGGCACTGATGTTTGTGACACTTCTGAAGCTTGTGACATCACCACCCAAAACATTTCCAGTAAATGAGGCAGGAGTAAGATGGTTTGCCAAAGTGGAAAATTTAATTTTATTGTTGACTACACTGAAACCTGGATGTCATAGAGTCTGAGTTTTGCCTTTGTGTTCTTCCTCTTGAAGGTAATTGTATGCTGTGCATTGCAGTCCATCAGCAAACACCACTGACAATAACAGATCTGACACCTGTAATTAATGTCCTTACTGGTACTGTCCTGTACGTGATCACACATTGGGTAGGACCGAGGAATAATTCATCAGAACAGTGAGGAAAAGCTGGTTTCTTTATTTACACGCTGGAAGGAAAGGGTGGAAAGGAAACTTGGCAGGGAGGAATACCTAGAATCTTGCTCTGAAGTGATCTCAAAGATGACACATATCATTAATAAAATAAAAACCCATTTCTTACAGATTTTCTGGCAGTTGTGTATTCTTAAATAGGCCAAGTAAAAATTACAATATTTGTTTTGTTCTGTGAACAGAAAGGTTAAAAAAAAATAATTTTAGCTTAAAAAACCCCACAAAAGAATTCTTCCCCTATCCACAAGGAAAATTTCTCAAGAACTTAAACACATCTTTAAATAAAATGCATTGTTAAAGACGGCAGTTCAAATAAGCTCAACTCTTTTTACATATAAAAAGCTAGCAACTATTTGCAGAGACAGATTTGTCTGACTTGAAGTCACATTTTTGGTGGTGGTGAGACCAAAATTCATCAGAGTCTAGTTATAAGTCAAGTCTTCAATTAGTCTTTTGTTATCCTAAAAATAATGGAAAACTCTAGGAAGGCAGGAGAGTATTCAGTGTGTGCATGCATGTGTGTGTATTTATGTGGGTATTTAATAGGGATAGGTCTTTATCTTTAAAATTCCTATTTGAGTAGAGATTTAACTAGACCTTTGGCTTCTTCATGCTGTGAAAAAAGAGTGTGTTAGCATTTTATTGGTGAAACGTGTGCATTCAAAGCAGAGCATGGCATTTAAAATCCCTTGGGAACCTTGTTTGATCATTTTCTTCCTGATAATGTTTGTGTTGCTCTTGTGTGGCTCTCTTGTTGTTGTTTCCTTGCTTTGAATGTGATTTTATCTACTCACCAAACAAATTGTTTTATCTGGTTTTATGAACCTGTGCCAGAGAAATTATTTATTAAGATAATTGGTCCACAGAAAGGAAGAGCAGGAGATTTCCCCTCTAGATAATTGAACTTTAGTTAAACTTAAATGAAATTATGGAAAGGAACAGGCTTCTTTCTGTTTCTTCTTCTGCGTGAGCTGGAGGTGGGCATCAATTCTTTCCCCCTCTAGCCTTGTTTCTGCATGTGTCACCCTTCCTCGTGCAGCCCAACTGAAGCTCTGCAGGGTACACCTCTGGGAAGAAGTGAGTGTCTGCAATGGGTGGAAGTGGATGGACACTGGTTAAACTGGACACTGGTTAAACTACAAAGGTAGACCAGATCCACGGTCCGTGCTGTTTCCTTTGATTGTAGCAGCAGTAAATGAATGACTAAAAGTGTTTGCTTCACTTCTCACAAGGAAGGGTAACTGTAGCCCAGCCACCTCACCTACAGAGATTCATCCATCATTGATGACTTCTGCTGGATATGACCGATTGTATCCAAGATTCAAATTGTGTGGCCTTGGGGAGCTGCAGGGGTTTTTTAAATAAGGACAGATTCTTCCAGTTTTTCCTATGTTGTCCCACTCAGAATCACTGTTTCTGCATCTGAGACCCTCTGGCATTGATGTCCACATGGTAAAGTCCAGCCTGAAACAAGAACTCAAGACAAACCCTACTTCTAACTTCCGTGCTTAGCTTCTATCTATAACATACAGCTAGAAGTGTGTTTCATTGCAACCGCTCCTTCCTGGTAGCTATTGTGGCTGTTACGATCCCCTCTAAGAGTCTGTCCCACATGCGGTACCACGTGAAGTGTAATATCTAAGCACAATAGGATCAGCTAAAAAAAGAGCTGCAGAACTTAATGTTTTCCTGTCACTTGTTTTAGAGTGTTATATTGTTACTGATGTGTTATGTGTAAAGCAAATCAGAACAGACCACAGGAAACTTTTTCTTGGTAGTGTTCTTCCAGCTGTAACACAGCGAACAAATTGCCAAAAGCAGTATCTGTGCTTTGAGCTTAATATTAAAGAGGAGGTTATTTTTAGAAGTTTTACCGAGAAAGTGCAAACTCTAGCAGCACAGTGGTGCACTAGTGAACTGACTGCATACTTTGGGAAGCCCTTTTTGTGGGAAGTGCAGATGAATGTGTCCTTGCTGAAGCCCTGTGCTCAGCCAAAGGCGCTGCAGCTGGAGTCAGGCAGCAATGAGCAGCTCTTTCCTGCTTACAGGTCATGTATGGTGTTAAAGAAACTGTGGACTTTCTGAAGAAAACTTATGGGGATGTCATCCTGTCTGGTGATCACGCTGATTTTTCCATTTGCATTGTTTTTTGACTGGACGCTCGCCAGCATTCCCCAAGCAGCAGTGCCAGGCACTGGCACAGGGCTGCCCCAGGGACAGTGACATGGAGGATGACATGATGCTTCTCTCAGCACAGCCCAGATGGAGCAACCTGAATTTTTCCCAAGGCATGGACAGCCCAACAGGCCACAGCAGCAGTGCAGGGGGAACCCAAGACACAGCACCGCCATGTGTGCTTAGCTCAGGTTGTATTCAGAAGTCCACATATAAACAGTATAAACCATCATTTTGGGTTCTGCAGCTGGGATGCAGCTAGGGAAGGCAAGTTGGGATTTTTGGGAAAGCAATAGCAAGAAGGAGGTAGCAAAGCTAGGTGTATGGTCCATGGGTTTCTGTAATGCCCATCAGTACAACAGTTAGCAAACCGGTAAGTAGCTCGGGAGAAAAACAAGGAACATCAAAGAGTGTGTGTCCAACCAGGATCCACTTCTTCCCACTGTAGCAGCTGGTCTAATAGAAGCCGATACCTCTGCTTCCACCTCTGTCTCTCTAGCAGAAAAACGTGGGTGTTAGCTTTGCTGAAAGGCCGTGTCCTCATCTCGCTTCAGTGGCAGCCGTTGTTGTGTGACGTTGGCCTTTGCAGGCTGAACGCAGGTGAAAACCAGCCTGGCATTTAGCAGGTGTTGGCTCCAAAAACTCTAAGCGCCGCTGACTACTTCAGAATTGAAGTTTGTCTTTGCAGCCGTATTGACGGAGCCAGCGCTGACCTAGCAATCTTGCCTAGCAAGAAATAAATGTAAAAAAAAAAAAAAAAGTTCTTTACTGTTAAATTAAACCAGATTTCCAAGTGATTTTGGCAAAAGTTATATGAGGATTTTTGTACATTGCTGTTACATGAGTTAGAGGGTGTGATTTTTTTTTTTTTTTTTTCTTTCACACTTATATGTGTCAGAGCTGGACTAGCAAAAATTCAAATATAGACCGAGCTTAAGAATGTAAGTACTCCCTCAGACTGGAAGTATGGCATGTACAAGAGCATCCCAATTCCATGAGTAGCAGAAGAAATGAAACGAAACATCCATCTACTTTTCATGCACAGAAATGGTAATAGCAGCTGGAGAAAGGAAACAACAATTTATTTTGAACACCAGTCATTGCAGCATGCAGAGTTAGGACTGGTCCATGGCGATGCTGCAGGCAGCAGGTTTCAGAGTGGCAATTTTGTCTCTGTGCCTGCCTAGGGATTGTCTGTAGGTTTGTGAAATGCATCTGTATCAAAAAATGGTCTTGGGACAGTTTATGGGACAGGTCTTCGAGCCTGTAATACCTTCCCTCCAACCCAGTAGTGTTCCCACCTGGAGCTGTGGGTTACCTAAGCTGTGCTCTCCCACTTGCTAACTGGAACCAGTTCAGTGTTAAAATTGTTAATCCTGACCGTCCATCAGGTTTCTCTCCTTTTTTTTTTTTACAGGTCCTGATTCAGCGAGATGTTAGCGCATATTTGAATACAACCATGTGACTATTTCCACTGAAATAAAATAATAGTAAAATTTTAAAACCTACTTTCAGGCCTAAAAGTGAAGCTTATGCTTTATTGCCATATCCAGTCCCTACCTGAATGCTGGTGTCTGAGGCATATAGCAAAAGGCTTTAATGGAGCCACAAGCTTAATCTTAACAATTTAGCACTCTTAATGAGTCAGACCTTGAGCATCTTGTTTAGTCTTAAGTCAGGCAAAGCTCTCCCTGAGCTCTGCTGGAGCTTTGTCAAAACTTCAGGATCTTGCTCATGAGGGTTTTCCTTTTCCGTCCCTCTCATCTGCCCGCCGTAACACACCGTCCCGGCGTGCTCACCATCCACCCCACCTTCACAATCCCTTCGCCAGTTCACACTGCTGCTGCAGAGCTCATCATCTTTAACCCTCCGCTTCAGCGTGAGGAGAAAAAGAGACAGAAAAAGGAAAGGAGGCAAGGCAGAGCTATATATCAAATCATCTTTGGGCACCCTGGGGTGTTTTGCCTCTCGTTTGTGATGTTTGTCTCCTTGTGCGGAAGGTGCTTTAGGCAGGGACTCGGTCTCCCTCCCCGGTCCATCCCACCAGGCACGCTCACAGCAAGGAACAATACAAATTCCAGATGGCATCCTGCCTCCGGAGGGACTTCCAAGGCTTTTTGCTTTGTTCCTAAACAAGCTGCAGCCTTCAGCCCCAGCAAAGGGAGCTCGTTCCAGACAGGCACCGGGAGAAGACTCAGGGTGATCCAACTTTAAATGGCAATGCTGTTAAAGCAGCCGCTCTGTGCATCAACTCAAGTAATGTGCACTTTAAAAATGCATCAAACAGGTAAAAAATAGACTTCGGTGACTTCATGCTTTTATTTGAGGGAGGCGAGAGAGAATTAAAAATCATTAAAAGACAAAAACAAATTCAACTTATAAAGACATAAACCAATCGAGGGGGAAAGGTAACTGAACAGAGACTTTGTTCAAAAATTGCAGGAATCTGAACAGCAGGTGAGGTCCCCAGGCTGCCGCAGAGACGTGGATGACCTTGGCCAAGTCTCTTTGCTTTTGCTGGGCTTATGTTTTACCTGGACTGTCTTAGGTATTCAGGCTGCAACCTCTTCCCAGCTGGGAGTGTCGCTGAGGGTTCACACGGTGCCAAGCAGGAAAGGTCCTGAGTCGTTCTGCATTTCTGGGCACTTGGTAGAAGATAACTAATAAGGTCTGGGGTTAACGCATGAAGATCAGGTATTACAGTTGATGTGAAAAGAGAATACAGCCCGCACAGAATATTTCTATTCCGAATTTCTATTTATTTATTTTTCACATCTGCAAGGAGCCCTAAGCCACCGCCGAAAAAGTCACTTCTGTGAAAAAATGAAATAGCGATTTTTACAGCACACAGTTGTTTTGGACAGGATATGAAGAATATTACATCTGATTGAAAGTATAACAGCAGCAGAGGTGGGCAGGATGTAATTACTCAAATTGTAGTTTGGCCAGGACACCAAAAATATCTAGTATAAAATGCCACCAGGTTGTCAGTTCTTTTCAGTGTCCAGGACATGTATCTAACAGCTCCTCCAGAGATGGCACCTCCCCCAGCACAGCTAATTCTCCATCGAAGGACAAGTACAATCAACTCAATTGCTCAGCCCGTTTTGTGCAATGCTTTCTGTTTTGCTTAACAGCCTCCTTTTCTGAAGCTGTCTCAACCCAAACGTATTAGCTTGCAAAAGCTGCCCAAAAGAGTGTGGCTGCAGGGATCCGTGACATCCTTAAAGGCGTGTAACAGATACGGGTTTTAAATCCTCACTTGTTTCATGGAATGGAAACATGCTTCTTGGATGGATTAGCCAAAAGAAGTGAGTGGTAGTGGTGTGCATGCATTAATTTTGTGAAGCGCCTTGCGGGCGGTGCCTAGGCTTTCCTCGCCACCCTGGCCGTGCTGGGGCAGATGAACTCATCTGTTTGGGGGTTAGTTAGGAGAACTTGCTTCTGTCAAAGAACCAGTCCTGAAGCCATGAACTGTAATCAGAGCAGGATGAGTGAAGGAAATCACCAAGACAAATGAATAAATAACGAAGGTAGTAAATTTCAGGGTTTTGCAGCCATTGCACATTCCTTTCATCCTACAGAACCTGCGGGGGTAACCTACAGTAGGTCCAAAGCCCTTCTCATGTCTCCCTGAATCACAGGGTGGTTGTGCCTCCTTTTCTCTCTTAGAGAATGGAAGGGCTTCTGCAATAAGAAATTATTCCTTGAACTTTGTAGGCTGGTTTTCATGCGTATAGCCTTCAGAGAGCTCGTTCTCACTGATTTTTACTTCTGGTGGGTACCGTTCACGTAAACAGACTCACTCTAAGAGAGTAAAGGTTTGCAAGAGTAAGTTGGCAAACCCTTTCGCGGGGAAAAAAATATAATCTTTTTTTTCCTCACTAGAAGTAATTTGTGACTCTATATTTGAAGGCTGCTTTTTACTGAATGTAAAATTACTGTAATCCCGAAATGGTCTCTGAATTGCCACAAAGTTGTATTTAAAATGTATGTTCATCTTTACATCACATATGGCCGCCTTGTTTCCTGCTTTTACAATTCCTTTCACTTCTAAGAATTCTTTTTTATTTACACCTCTGTGCAAACAGAATCAATTCCCCCGTACACACTGTTGCATATTCTTTGGAGAGAATATATTGATTGAAAAACCTTCTACCAGTCTTATTAATCTTAAGCAGTATTGACTATGTACGGTTGTATGTACCAGTTATACATGTGGAAAGCTCACAAAATAACAATATCAATAATGTTCTGCAACAGAAACAATCATTTTATAAATAATGAATGTGCCATATTGAATTCTACAGGTATTTGGGGCACTTTTTAACTTTTACAGGCCCTGTGTCCAGCTTCGTTGACACCAATATGAGTAAAAAATAAATCCGTTGCATTCAATGCAGTTACATTTGTGCAAGAGCCAATATAAGAGAGTCTTAGAGCAGTCATTTGTCAAACGATAAAGTAGGACATGGCATAAGTACCATCTGTGGAGAGTGATTCATAAGACAAGAATGCAGCATAATCAGTTAAATACATACTACCCTTGTGTTTTGTAGTCTAAATGGACCTTACTCCAGCACAAATCATAGTGCAAGGTCAAAGCAATTGCAGGGCCACATGGAATTTGTTATTCTGATTCTTAGATCTATGAAGAATCAACTTTGGAGAAGAGCCGGAGACCTGTAACTATTCTTTTCCACGTAAAGCAGGATCTTAATTCTGCCTGGAGGGACACAGTGCGAGAAGCTGGAGCAGGTCTTAAACAAAGCAACTGACCTGAAGACGTGTTTTTGAGAGAAGACATCTAGCAGCTAGTGCCAACCTCTATCTTGGCCTTGCTGGGTCACCACGGGGTCCAGATGAGCACATAACCAGCATGGAGAGGTTGGCTGCCTTTGTATGGATAACGGGATAATTCCTCATGACATGGGATGAACAGCGATGGTGTATAAAGCTTTCTATGTAAGAGTAGCTTAAACGCAGTCCGAGCTCTCCGGGCATGGGCAGGTTTGTTAGATGCGTGGATTTGTTGGTGCTTTGGGGAAGATGCAGGAGTGTCTGAGGTCTTGGAGGTAGAGGTGAGGGGACTCCAGGAGCCAAGCTGCAGAATGAAGGCACCTCTTGGGCTGGTGAGAAGTGGGGAAACATAAAAGCAGCGCTCAGATGTCATCTGGCAAATGAAGAGGGTGACCTGTGGGAAAAAATATTTCACCCGTGTCCTCTTTTTTCTCTCTAACTTGGATTTTGCAAGGAGTTTACTTTGCGTGTCCTGTGTTTAGGGGGAGGAGCCTGTGCTTTTCGTAATTTTGACTCCATCAGAGTCGTGATATTCTTCAAAGCCAGAAGAAAAACTAACATAATAAATACTTTAGCAATGAGTAAGCCATTTAAACAGTTACTTTCAAAGGTACGAAATTGTTATGTTAAAAGACACCACATATTTTATTTTTTCTTCACTGTACTATTATTATTTGAATCATCATAGGTCCTAAAGGCTACTAGCAAGATTAGTATTCAGTATCACCAGACTCTAGTGAAACAAAGACCCTGCTCAAAAGGGGTCTGAAATGTCAAGTGATGAGAACGAGAAAAGAATTAGAAGGAAAAAGGTGACGTGACTTGTCCCAGGGTTACACTGTGAGCAGGCAGCAGACCGAGGAATAGACCTTGGGTCCTGTGGCTGATAGCAGTGATTTTTCTTCCAGATTACATGGCCTCTCAGTTATCTTTTCTACTCAGGTCTGTGTCTTCACCCTTTAGCTATTGTCACCCTCAAACCCAGCACCGTTTTGGACTGCAGTGGACTCGCGCCAGCAGGAAAGTGCCCTTTAGTTATCAAGTGTCAGATGGGTATCTGAAGACTGGGTGCTTTGGTTTAGCACCCCCGAGCTTTAAATTCTTATTTCGGCAGTGCTTGGGACTGGGTGTGCCACTTTGGACCAACTCCCTCATCATTTTGATTTGGTTAATCGTGGCTAAAATGACTCAGGCGCATACGTGCAAACGAGGCTGGGACCCAAGGAGTATGTGTCTCCCTCTGAATTTCTGGAACTTCTTGTTCTGGCTTGTTCCAATAATACAAAAGGAAAAGCCTTTCTTTGGTAGCATTTTGGCATTTCTGCAGCTGTGAATCATCAAAAGGTATGTAACAGCGAGAGGAAACTTTTCAAAACTTATTGGCACTGGAAGGAGGCAAATGTGTATTTTAATCCAGCTTGCTTACATTTTCTCCTCTCTTTTACAATTCCATTTGTAAAAGGGAATGCAAATTACTGACATAATCTTAAACATGCAAAGAAGATGAGCTTTTAGAAACTGTATGGAATGAACAATTCTAAATCTCTGTGAAAGTGCAAAACATTAAACTCAACCAAAGTCTAGTATTTGGGCACTGTCTGAAGGACAAAGGATGCTAAAAACATTACAAATGCACTAGCTTTATTTTTCAGTTTGTGATGGATTAGCTTTAACATGCATTTTAATTTGTAGTTGGATTTTATCAGCTGTAGACAAAGTTTGATAATCTCTTCTTGTTTAATTAGCACAATCCTCTTAGGAGGGAGAAATGCACAGACAATAATAATTTATGTTCTATGACAATTTCATACTGACAACCTGAAATATCTTCTTTCTTGAAAACATACCTACGTGTGGTTCTTTTAAACATCTTTGTCCTACCTTCCCTGTTTGGTTAGCATGCGTGTGTGTATATGTAAGAGGGGAAAAAAAAGAGAGGGAGCTTACACTATAAAATGTTTCCTCTGCGTAAAGAGCCAAGAGAACGTGTAAACAGACTGCATAAATAACAGCCGGCTCCTTAGAAACCAAGAGGCACACTCATATAGAGGCTCAGCTCCGTTATGCTGCTTGGAATGTGAATCGACTCATTAACACTGAAGCTTTACTCCGGCTTTTTTTTTTGCACAGATGAGGTCTGAATCTGGCCCTTTGTTTCCATGTAGAACGAAGTATTTGTTGTTTTTCTGGAGACTTGAATCCTTTCTCTGGGACAGAGGCACTGGTATTTTCTCCTGGTATAAAGCAAAGAAACTTTCTTGCCTCTGTTAAAGTTTCACCCATAGATCCATCCTTTTCACATGCAGGAATAAGGGGCTGCTCATGGAGGTCCATGGGACTACTTTTATCAGGACCTGTGGGAGATGAGTTCACAGTGAACCGGTGACCTCTATGTCTGTTTGGAGTTAAGCCCGTATCACCAGGCTCATGAAGTTAGCGCGGGCCTCTGGAAAGGTGGACTGCTGTAGGGGAAGGGAACGCACTGAACCACTCCATCCCAAGAGGTGCTGGGGTGCAATGCCTCTGCAGCTCAGATGCTCAGGCAGCCTGTGGTAGAGCTTCCCCACATACCCAGAGTGTGCTGGAGAGCAAAAGTGATGCCCTGACCTCTCTTCTCCATGCTAGCAAAACCTTGCCGAGGCAGGGGGCAATGACCTGGTAGCTGTACTGTCCCATTTGGCTCATCCGCACAGCTAAGGCAGCCATCTCTCCTGACCGCAGTCAGGCTTTACCCTTCCACGGGGAAGAGCTCTTTGAGTTTCACGGTGTGTAAGGCCAGTAGGAGCAAGGTTGAGTTTGCTCTATATCACATACGTACTCACGCATATAACCATAGAAACCTGACATAAATATTTTAGTGCATATATTACACTGCAAGGTTTTTTAGGTCAAACTTTAAAAGGATTGAATATATTTTTTTCACTTATGCCTTCTTTTTACTCTGTTTTTAAAAATAAAAGTCTTCCTCTCTGATTCCGGCAAGCCCTAATGGCAAATTAATGCTGTTGTAATAACTTGGGCTGTGCCTTTGGAAGGCATCAGAACACTCTTTTATTGCAGCTGTATCCAAAAAGGTCTCTCCAGTCCCCAGCCCTTTGTGAGGCTGTTTTCCCATCCTTTCCCTGCCAGTTTCCAGGCTGGAAAGGATGAGCATTGCTACATAACCACTGACAGCTGGAACAGCACGGTCAGAGGTATCATTTTCAGGCACGGTTTCAGTAAGATGGTCCTAACTTTTAGGGGAAGCACCAGTGCCCTGACATTTATGATGGTTTATATCCCCTACAATCCCTTTTCAAATAAAACTCATCTCTATAGGGCTCCCTCTGAGTACCTGTCCTGGTTTCGGCTGGGACAGAGTTAATTGTCTTCCTAGTAGCTGGTACAGCGCTGTGTTTTGGGTTTAGTATG